>CM034051.1:9717028-9969414 GCA_019804595.1 Bruguiera parviflora | reverse complement strand
GGGGGGGGGACTTTGAATTACTGCGAAACAATCAATCTGTATGAGATTGTTAATTTGTGACCTTTTTTTAACTGCTGTACGAAAATTGTTGTTTTCAAATTTAAGTTTAATTTAATAATATTAAAAGTGTCATCAACTCTGATGGTAACCTGATTTTCAAGTGGATGTGTTATCTAAGTAAGTATAATTTTGACATTGTGGTTACGGCGTACAAGCTAACTTAGCTACAAAGTTGCACACAATATAAAGTCGCAATTTCTCACATGTCATTTAATTTTGATAATTATTATGTTTTTCTTCCCTTTTCTTTTGTTTTTGAGTTCGTTAAGAGAACTATTAGGTAAGACTTCAGAAATAAAAATTAAAATTCTTAACCATTGAGACTCTCTTAAGAGACCCTTTCTTTTTCTTTTTCTTTTTTTCTCTCTCTCTCTCTTTTTTTTTTTTTTGGGGTTTCTTTTCTAGGCCAGGCCAAGGGGATAGATTTGTGTTCTGTCAGCTAACACGTTACAATCCCTCCGTCTCAACGCTTAGATATATTAGATATTTAAATTTTGCAATATACATTAAAAATTAAGGCCTGCGTTAGTCTGCTGACTTCAAAAACAAGGGGACAAAAAACAGGACGGCCGATTTTGAATGCATTGGCAGCGCATGAAATGGTCCTGCGGATACGAGTTGTTTATTTCTTCTCGTTTCTACTCTCACAGCATTTTCAATTGCCCCGCTCTGTACTTGCGGCGAAGCTGTGCCTCTCGGTAGCTTCACGTGGGTCAAATGGTTTCTTATTTTTTTTGAATGCTCCCGAACACCTTTTAGGACTATGAAATGGCTGCTGTGTACTCAACGAAACATCTTTATCACACCATATATATATATATATATATATATACAGTTGAATTGCTGAATGTTGTAGTGCAATAATAAAAAAAAAAAAACTCATTTAATGTTAAGTTAAAAGTTATAAATTCGAGTATTTATCAAAGTGTGACAATATTACAAAATAATATCTTCATTTTCTCATTTATTTCTTGAAAGAAAAAAGGAAAAAAAAAGCATATGTACGTGTGAATTGTTACGGTTGGAGTAGAATTAGGGTAAGTTAAGAAATAATTTTATTATTTTTTTAAATTTTTACAATGTAGTCTTAAATTTTTTTATTTTTTTAATTTAACTTTAAACATTATAAATTTTTATTAATATAATAATTTTAGAAATAAAAAGTGAGTTAATAGTTATATTTTTCAGTTAATATACAAGAATATATATAAAAAATCAAAATATATTTTCAATACTTTAATTTTTCTATTTTCAATATGTTTTTGGTTGAAAAATAATAATAAATGAATTATATTCTATATATTTTTAGACAAATATAAAAACTAATTCATTTTTTATTATAAAAAAATAATACATTGATAAGAATTATAATATTTAGAATTGAATTTAAAAATAAAAAAAATTATAAAATTATATTACAAAAATTAGAAAGACGTATTACTATTTTTGGGCTTACCCAATAATGTCACTAGGTTGAAATACCATTTGTGCGCATGGCATATAGGACAAACATCATAGAGTAGGATATTGGTTTTCTGAGCCCACACCTTGCCGTACAAAAATTAAAATATTTTTTTTTGTCTGACGTTAATAAAATGTGCTTCTTCAACGGCACTCTCCCATATCTTAACATTAATGTTTTTCCTTTTATTATGATTTTCTTCAACACAAAAGTGCTAAATGACACATGCGGCAGCTCACAACCATAATTATTTTCAGGACAATATTGTGTTTGAAAATTATATATATAATAATTAAAAAAATTATTAAAAGTTCATTAGTCTGCCACAATTTAAAACGACTAATTTTTCTCTTGTCATATAAAATCTTTTTATCTCCTAAACTCAAAAATTCGAATATCTAAAGCCTCCAAAATGAATTTATAGGGCTCGATCCCTTGAATGTCTTATTATGGGGACAAAATATTTCTGATTATTTGTTATAGACTGTGCGGTAACGCATGTAAGAATAGTAAACGTTTTCAAAGGTTCCCAATTAACCACCGCGAGCGTTGCGGCCGGGGCGAAAAAAGGTGGGGAGAAATGGAAAATTGAGCCATTGAATATAACCAAGTTGACAGGCCGGCGATTTTTTTTGTTTTTTTCTTTGCATTCATGCTTACGAAAAGGTATCTTTTTTTAAAATGTACTGTGGACCAATTGATGGGGTTCCTAAATTTTGATTGGGTTGGCGGACTAGCATCAATCACACCAACCGCAAAAAGAATATAATAATATGAGAAAAATATATTAATCCGGCAACAACCTTGCAGTCGACAAATTGGAAGAAAGACCATTTCGCCAATAAATCTGGAAATTAAATTGTCCGCCTTGCACGGCTCATCCAAGCAATAGGGTTTACAGGGATATGGGGTCTCAAAAATCGGCCGTCGAAGTGATGCCAAGAGGGGTTGTCGTTTAGTTCCACCTCGTGTGCTAAGCATATATTGTTAAATGGATCATTATAAATATATCTTGGCATGAGTAACTACCGTCTTCTTTTGAAGCTGGAGAGTGTGCATTCAAAGTTCGTCTAGTTGCCAAAACAAATTTACTCGCCACCTGTGAGAAGTGGACTGAGACTTAAAGCATATATCATCAGAAGGAAAAACCCTTCTCAATAAACGAAATATTTTTATTTTTTTTTAATTTTTTTTTTCACAATTCTATCTCCTTTTTTGACGGAGACACCTGACAAAGACTAATTCAAATCGGATTCAATTCATCTAAAACTTGCACCCAAGGTGGGTAAAGGATCCATGACTAGACACCCATCAGTTCTCACATCAATGGTGCACAGTTTAGTAGAGTTTCAATTGCCCAAGGAAGGAAGTGTTTAGCAGGCAAAGAGACACGTCTGGCCTGACAACCTGGATTATACGCTTCAAGCCAGTCAATAGAAGCTCCTCTGAATCCCACGAGGACTCACTCCTCACGGACCCAAGGTAAATGGACTCTCTCACTCTCTCAGGCGGTTTTTCTCCTTCCCTCTAATTCTCATTGACTTAAAAAAAGCATTAAACTAGTAATATTATAATAAATTTTAGCAGGGTGGCCCCTAGTCTCTTTTTCGTGCTTTGCAGTTGATGATCTCCAACTTGCCTCCTGCCAAGGCTCGACGGTTCCCAACCCAGCAAGGCGCTTGGCCTCCAGCCACAAGTAGGCGCCCAATCTCCGGCAAGGTGCTCGTCTCCAACTCGTCCCTAGCTCTCGCTTGACACCCAGTACTGTACCCATCAACACTATTCTCGTAACTTAAATCTATGATTTTCAGGCGACAGACGACACAAAATTAATTGCTCATAAATATTTTGAAGTATAAACAGTTCATCAAAGATGGTGGAAAAATAAAATATGATACACAAAAATTAGACAGAAGATGGTTATACCAAAAATCAGACTATAGCATCAGTCAGCGTGACGTTGTGATGTAGAGTGATTGGACTCTTGGTTCTGGTAAAGAAGTGCCAATAACCTCGATTGTCAACAAAAGTACAGTTTAAATGTTACTGGATATTGGATATACTACGCGTGTATTTTTTTTATTTTTTTATTTTTTACCTCTTTGAATAACGAGAGGTTTTTTACTCATGGCTTCCATTAAAAAAAAAAAAAAAAAAGAGGACACCCAAAATATATACAAAGACCATCTGCCCCTGTGATCAAAACTGGAGAAACTAACACGAAAGGAAGACAAATTTGTGAAGAGACAACAGAACCGCTGAACCATTGCAATAAAAACTCAACACGGCCTGTGCAGGGCCATCGAAGGCTGGGGAAGGAATAAGTACTAATGTAGTCTTAAATTTTTTGAATTTTTTTAATATAATTTTAAACATTTTTTGTCACTTTTATTCGAGTCTTCCAATTTGAAATTTTATCCCAATTCAGTCCTCTTTTTAACGATTACACCGAGGCCATTTAATCTGCAAATATTATTTCGATTTCTACAGTAACACACTAGTTGGGTATTCAAAGTGACATGATTGCATACTAGAAATGACTGCCCCACGAAGAAAATGAACAAATTTATAAGCCATTTCATCGTTGTTGACGTTTGTCTAATAATATAGAGCTGGTATAATTTGACGAGGAGCATTCAGTTGGACTCGGATGCTTCGGAAGGAAATTAATGAGTAAGAAGAGAACAATGACTGTTGGATGAAAAACAACCGGTCGGTCGACATTGCCATACGCAGAAAGCCTTTAGTATTCCAAGGACTACCATGAATTCTGTGGAGATCCCAAAGTTTCAGGTTAATTCGAAGTTGTCAAATCCTTGTTAGGGTATTATTGTACCAAGTCTGACAATAGACAATGATTGAAGTTCAAGTATTGAACCTAGCGTTTTGGACATTTTTTAAATGGTTAGGTTTTTAAACATAGCAATATAATTGTTAAGGGTATACCTTACACCTCGGTAAAAATGTAAGGATGTGATCTGACTTATAACATCTACAAGTTTCACCGGTTAAAGTCTTTGGACAATATTAGAGTTTAATTCACACTTGTGTGTGTGTGTGTGTGTGTGTGTATTGGGCCTTTTTCATATGTTTAATTTCGAATGATTTTGTCTTTTACTAGTAAAAACCTAGTGCGTGAATTTATGTTCTGGTTCAATTCAAGTTTTGTTGTGTCACTTGTTGATCAGACTAGACACTTGTCAAGGATGCGTGCTAAGAGTGTAATCAGACTAGACATTTATGTTATTTTTTGTAAAAAAAAAATATTTAGCTCGGATTCTTGGCATCTATTATGAACACGAACAACAACAATTCACCGTATATGTTGTCGCTGTCGAGGACATGATGGCTCAATCTCGATTAAGATAGATTTTCGCAATTAATTCCCTTTCCTCTGCAGATGACCCAATGTCTTAATTTCTATCGTTAGGTGAACAATATATGTGTACAGGTTTGGACACCAAGACAATGGCTTTAATTTGAGGTCGCTGCGTTAGACCAATTGGGTCTTCCTCGTTGAATTGTGGCAACCTGGGAAGACATTGTTGTGCCAAAATATGAATTAAAAATGGGAGGTGATGATGATGAAAGAATTTTTATCGGGTAGACCATAACCCGCTAAAATATGTAAGATATGGGACACCAAATGTCCAAAAGGAGACTAAAAATTAGTATTTCTAAGATATTGTCAACAAAACTCTTGTAGGAACGCCAGGAGTTCGAACTCTAGCTCTTTTAAATTCATGGAAAATTGGGGCCTCAACTTCCAGGTAGAAAAAAGAAAATTACTTGTGATCAAGACCAACTTAGGATGGCGTCAGTGGGCTGAAGAAGAAGAAGAAGAAGAAGAAGAAGAAGAAGAAGTCCTAGCCGGTGCCGTTTGCCTTCATTTACACAGGGCTTGCTCATGTCATTTGTGAAATCGTATTTCCCACCAACTCAACAGAATTGGTAAAAACTTATTCCCAGTTTGGACGGTGCCTTGGATAGAATGTTCCTTAGCCATGCTTCCGTAGAGGGCTGGATTTACAGTTTCTGGATACGTTTGAGGCCTTCTGAGTTACCGAACTAAGAACCAAAAATTTCATTGATTTTCGTCATGCTTTTGTCACCGTTTGATTTAATTGCATCACGGGCACACAGAAATCTCAACAACATTGATTAGAACTCGGGTCTGTGTTCTGGGACCCGACTCGACAAGGCATTCACGAAAGTTGTCCACAGATTATTTGCCACTCTTCCTTGGTCGATTTGGAGATTCGTGCATCGTAAATTATACAATTAAATATATTTTATTTTATTTTCATAAATTTAAAATCTTAAAAATAAAAATTTAAATTCAAAATAAGTAAAAATGTTCTCTTAAAAAAATACCACCATTTCAAAATGAGCGTGACTACGTGACATTGGGAAGGTGCCGAGGGTGCGCGGCTTGTCACACTACTCTTTTTTTTGTTTTGTTTTTTTTGTTTTTTTGCACCTAGAAAAATAGAACGCGTTTTCGAAAATTGCAAAATATTTTATAACAATACAAGATATTTTCAGAAAGTCAATCACATTTTCCAAGCAATTCAGTGCATTTTGATTTTTGCAAAAATATAGTTGCTATAGCTACAGGATGGAGTGCAAAAAATATAGTTTTTTTTTTTTTTTTTTTGGAAAATGCAGAAATTTTTATTTTTTATTTTTTATTTTTTAAAAAAAAAAGAGTCATAGTTTTCTAATTGCAAAAATTCATCGTAATTAAGACCTTACATGCAAACTTTGACGAGAAATTTTAACGAGTAATTTATCAAACATTATTGAAAGCTAATGGATTATTATAAAACATATATGCAAGTGCAAATTCTACGACAATTGATTGTCACTAATTACAAGATGGAGTGATAAAATCCTACGAACTTTCAATTTTAAATTGATAGTTTGATTTTTATTTCCTCAAAACAAAAATGATCACAATCAACAATAGCATCCGTAAATGTCCAATTAATGGTAACCAGATTGCCCCATCGCCGGTGTCTAAATCTTGTGACCGTGCAGTAAACCCAATTCACCAAAGAAGCCAAACCAAAGACGGAAGCAAGACCATTATTGATATCTTGTCACAGTCACTGCAGAGGGATTCATTTGCGGTTGCTGTACTACGACACAAAAGAACCAAAAACAAAAAAAAAAAAAAAAAAAAAACACAAATTAAAAAGAAGGTGCAATTAAATAACCTTTGAATCCTTTTCTGCACAGTAAATGATAATTCAACAATTTCAATTCTGACCTAACTCCTAAATCGATATGTCAACATCTGGCAAGGTGCTGTCCTTGAAAGTCTTGCCCTTAACTCAATTTGGGGTCCATTGGAGTTGTCCATTTCCCTTTAATGCTTAGTAAAGCAGTTCCCACAATATTCTCTGCACAATTATTTCTAAATTTTAAGTGAGCCAACAAGTCTAGGGGATGGAGGCCTATCGTATTCTATTCTAGCTCCATGTTCTTGGCCTTTTCGCAACCAGTACATAATCAAATGTCAAACATAAGAGCCCCATTGCGTTGAAACACTGGAGAATTTATCCATGGGAGGAGTTCATTTGTGGGACATTTTCAGGATGAGATGTTTGACTTTCTTGCCAGGACCATGATAAACCACATCAATAGCTATATTTACACATAAGCCTTCTGATAAAGTTTTAGAGTTTTGATATCTTCTACTCAAGCCCTAACTCTTGGGGAAGAACAATTTTGGGCGATTGGAAATGTTTTAAAAATTGGGGGGGGGGTTAAATTTGAATGCAAAATTTATGTCCACGGATGCATCTTTCTAGCCAAGAGATGCAATTACGTATAGGTTGTGTCCATCCTTACCTCAGCCAAGTCTCCATCATCCACTCCAATTCCAAAATTGAGAACAATTGTGAGCATACATGTGAAATTTTGGTCTCAATGGAACCTTTGAGCGCTCTTTGATTCGATTTGTTTTGAACAAGAAAATGAGGTTATTAGTAATCTTCCTTATGTGTCTAAACTAGGAGTCACCTATTGAAGTTATGATTCAATTTCCCTGTGAGGAAGACATACTCTACAAGTAGTGATGATTACTTGTAGGTCTTCCTCACACTAGACTATAACGATCATTGAATATAAAATATAACGGTATATTTTTACCACAATTCCATGCCATTTCAAGGGAGGACGTTGTTGACACTAAACCAAAAAATATAATTATACTGAAAATTAAAAAAATTATTTTAAATTTTATATTTAATTTTATTTTTTAAAGTGAAATTTTCTCTTATAATTTTACAAATAAAGATTTTTTAAAAAATAAAATAACAAATATTTTATTTTATGTTGTATTATTAAAATTAATTTTTTAACAAAATATTTATATATACAAAATGATTTACTAAATAGTCTATTGATTTTTTTTTCAGTAAAGTAATAGACAAAATTTTCTCTATTCTTTCACTTAGATTAAAGGAGTATATAGTAGTTTAAGGGTTACTTAGCCAAAAAGATATTTCTTAGATTCAATAGACAAAATCCTTTTTTTTTTTTTTTGGCATCTTTTCATGAAAGTATATATTTTTATAATTATTAAATAAACTAACAAACATGCTTAATTTTTATTTTAAAAGTATTCTAACAATTCTCTTTTATTTTTAAAATATTAAAAGTATAATAGACCTAAATAATTTTTTGAATCAAATAAATGAGAAAGTTATCTTATAGATTAAATCTTTATATAATTAAAAGTACATTATAACATAGTTAAATAATATGATAAATAAATTTTAAACTAATTATTCTTATTAATAAATTGTAAAATTAATTCAAATAAATATTTTTAGAAATATAAATTTATTTTTATATAATTTATATATTAAAGGTCATTGAAATGATATTATTTTTATGAGTATTTTCAAATCAAATCTTTAACTTATTGGAATAACCAACAAATTTTATATTCGTATAAGCAAACTAAAACTTTTTTCATAAAGTACCTTTTTAAGTTTATTAAGAATTTTAAAATCTCATTCTTCCAATTTAACCGTGGTAAGCAAGTACTCCATAACTTTGGAATGAAAATAATTAGTTATAATACTTTAATCATATTGATAATTTACTTCAACTCATTAAATTCAAGACTTAAAGTTGTATTAAACATTGAGCCGACTTTTCATTACGAGTTATATATTCTCATGATGTGTCACTCATCAAAACTCTCGTTAATCTTTTTGTTAAAGGATCAACTATATTCTTATATCAACCAACTTTTCAAAAGTCTTTAAAATAGAATTGTCATAATATAATAAGATATAATAATAATCTTTACGAATATATAATAGGCTCTCTCATTAGTATATAATTTACATAATATGAAACAAAATTAAATTTTTAATTAATCTGCCATGAATAATTAAAAATAATATCTTTTATTTAAAAAAATTATTTATAATTATTTCATCTTAATAATTCATAAAATAATATAATATATAATATAAATTACATCAATAATAAATAGGTAGCAAAATTTATTACTATAATATAATAATACGTGATAGATTTAAAACGTAGTGTGAAGTGTGTGATAGATTTGAGAGAAAAAAAAAAAAAAAGCTTGTGATAGATTTCAAAAAAAAAAAAAAAAAGTTTATGGTTATTTTGGCAGATGAACCCGCATTTTTATCAATGCTGCTATGAAACAGTGGAAAGGGGCAAAGCGTAGGTGCTTGGAATCATCAATTGTCGCTCTACAATTGTGAGCTATTTTTTGTGACAGCTAAATCAAATGCTAACAATAGTGGAGATTTACTTATTTATTTATTTTTATATTTTGCGGCAACCCCTTTTGGATCACAACCATTATGATTTTTTATTTTTTATTTTATTTTTGGGTACTTCACAAATATAATGGTTTCCCCAAGAGAGACCAATCAATATTCATCGCAACACAAACAAGGCTTGCAAAATGTTCGCCACAATAGCCAGAAAGTACAAGAATGTGCTTCCACAAATATGCTCCCATCTTGTTTGGAAGTTTAGCTTCTTTATGCAGAAGCATACATGGATGCAAAGAACAGTGGAAATGCAACCGATACTGCAGCAACCGGCTCTATGAAGTTTGAGTCGTATCTGAAATGGTTTTCTATGTACCACTTAACTGTGGGATCAGGAATTATGCCTGGAGCCTTCATGGTGTCTTCAACGTCACCATACCGAGAAATAATTTGTCCGTAGACAGTCCATGCCACGGGGCAGATCCAATGGTACCAAATCCCCCACTTGGGAATTTCCTGAAATTCAAAAGCAGAGAGATTGTTTACTGCATCACATAGCTTTTGCTAATTTTGTAAAAGTGAGTGTGATGAATTATGTTAACATACTGGTCTTGGGATAAAGAAGCCAGAGAAAAGATTGAAAAGTGCATAAAATGCTCCTGCAAATATTGCTGCTACTTGGTGGTTTGGAGTGAGAGAGATGGCCATCATTGCATAGTATGTGAAGTATAGGAATGAGAAGAAGGAGATAAACAAGAACCAGAAGAATCTGGGGAAGGCCACCATGGCATATGTTACACCCCTAAGTCCAATTTTGGCCCTGTGACAGCATACGTAGTAAGTGTGTCGTATGTTGCTTGAACAAACACATATGGTAGTTCAGAAACGACCTGCATATCACATAATTTTAGGTTAATGAGCCTGATAAAATAAGAATTCAACCTCGAAACTATTTAGCATCTAATGTTCTGTAGAAAACTACAACTCATTCAAAATGGGGCACAAGCTGACTATGCTACTTCTGCTTTAACTCGCCTGTGGAATGGCATATGGTAATGCACAATACATTCCAGCTGCTCTTTCACGATAAAAAACAGTTATTTCAACAGCTACTACTGGCTGCCCCATCGCGCAGTTATTGATACCAACAAGCAAGACAGCATTATACATAACTCCAATAATAATTGTAGTAAGATCAGCTGCACTGTCCCTGAATCATTAAATACACAAAGTTCAATGCTTTGGCCAAGTAGTAACGATGTCATGGTGGTATTTACGCGGGAAATTGAATGATGCACACAAACCTTTTAGTACCGACTTTCCGAGATATAGACCCAAGTATAAGAGCAGAAGCGAAGGTAAAGGAGTATCTGACAAGGTTATAATCAGGACTTCTCCAGTAAGTCCATTTCTGCTTCCAAAGGCATGATTTGAGCTGCTCCCATGTAGATTGAGAATACCGAGTAGCAAAATAAAGGTCCTTTGCTCCTGGTGGTGGTGTGCTTAACTCCTTCACTAAAGCCTTGTTTGTCCAGCTCAAAATTGAACATGATTTAAGCAAAATTCAAATAAAATATAATAGTGACATCCGGAAATAGTGTTGACAAAGTCTGTGCATTGACATACTGATACCAAGATGATAATTTGTAATGTTCTGCAAAGTCAGTTCTTAGCCGAACTTCGGCTGCTATTGAGCTCACTTCTAGCATCCATGTTGCAGGATTGTACTTGTCTTTGAGTTTTGGCACTCCATGAATTGCCTAGAAAGTAAAATGTATGTAAAATGTGAAACTCAATTCTCCTTTCTCAATTATGAGATCAAAAAAGCTATCAGGTGGATGATTACCTCAAAGTATTCTATAATTTTTTGAGAATTTCTACCCAATGGTCCCGCGTAGATCACTTTTCGTCCAGCCTTCATTAATGGTAACTCATCAAAGGCTTCAAAAATGTCAATGCTAGGCTGATGGACTGTACAAACAATTGTTCTTCCAGTATCCACAATATTTCTGACAGTCCTCATGACAATGGCTGCTGCCCTTGCATCAAGGCCAGAAGTTGGTTCATCCATGAAAATGATTGAGGGATGGGCGACAAGCTCCACAGCTATTGTCAGCCTCTTTCTCTGTTCCGTTGACAATCCCGTAACCCCCGGAAGCCCAACTATGGCATCCTTGAGATTGTCTAGCTCTACTAATTCCATCACTCCCTCTACAAACGTCTGATTATGACAAAATTCACCCTTGGTTGAGATAATCCATACTCATCTACCTTTTTTCCTGCTTTAAAGGAATAATTCGAAAACAATTTACCAGCCTCTTCTCCTTGTTGAATTCTTCAGGGAGTCGGAGGAATGCCGAGAAAATCAGGGATTCTTTAATGGTCAATTGTGGCGAGTGGATGTCAGTCTGTTCACAGTATCCAAAAATTCTTGCAAAGTTTTTCTGCTTCTTAGGGAACCCGGAGATCCTAATGTCTCCTTCAAGGCGTCCATTTGTCTTTCTTCCTGCTAAAACATCCATCAACGTTGTCTTTCCGGCTCCACTCACTCCCATGAGAGCTGTGAGCACTCCAGGCCTAAATGTGCCTGTCACATCTCGAAGTAGTTGAAGTCTGTTCTCTGTAACTCCCCGCTCCTTCATTTCCTGTAATCATAAAAAGGGCCAGTCAAGAGAAGGACCCAAACTTCTTTGATAGCTGACAAGGTGAATGAGTTAACTAGATGATATGTAACGTTAACACATAATCTAAGGCCAGAGACGGCAAACTAAATTTGGAAAAGGAAAAACATTGTTTCTTACAGGAGGCATGTCGACAAAATAATTCACACTGCCAAACGACATGGCTAAGGGAGTGAAGGGAAGAACCATTCCTCTTTTTGGAGCAACACCGCTTGTTGCCTCAAGAGACGCATCGACATCCAATGCCTTTTCTGTCTTCTCTGACATTATTGCTTGATGTTTTCTAGGAGCTGTTGCGTCGGAAAATAGCATATAGCAGATAAGCTACCTCACTGGAAGTGTATCAGAATTCATAAGAATCAAATTTCACGTTGCATCAGAAAGGAATGACGGAACTTACGGTTCGAGTACATGAGAGAAAATGCGAGCAAGACATTGAAGAGGATTATAAAGCCTATGAGCGCAACTGTACCAATCCAAAACCAGTCCCTATCACAAAAAAATGCCAAAGCTCTCAAGAACGGCTACACCTAATCTGGTAGAGTTGTCAGGCCCCTATTATATAATCAAAATGTCAACCACGTGTGAAGGATGCGAGTAGATAATTTACTTGTATGTGCAAGATCATTTTGACTAACTTACCAGTTTGTTCAACCATCTGGGAGCTTACATTTCATTAACGGTAATGGCATTGAAAACATAAGTCAATGGTGAAACCCAATAAGCCCACCCCCACCAATTTGGAATTTGACCTGTCACCAATGTATCCGATATTGTGTTCAAGTGCTATGCAACTGTTAGCAAATTGTTCATGAAGCTATAAATTTTATGTTTCCCACTAACCTTTAGGGAGGACGAAACCTCCAAGCATGAAAAGTAGGAAAAGAGCGAGAGACCCTCCCGTGTTTGCAATGATCATAGTCTTGCAAACTCCAGCAATCAACCTAAAAAGACCCGCAGCCATTTGTTGGATCAGGAACACTAGCAGCAAGTGCTTGAAAAACCAGCACATAAAGCACTCAATGGTGTTATCAGTAGCCTTGCCAAAGATAATTATGTTCAGAATTCGGCATTCAAGTTATATTACAATAAGGTTAAGATTGCATGAAGATGAGAAAATATTGGCGATTCTTACCTGCTAGCTTCAGGCGCAAAACCAATAGCTTCATTAGCAATCTTAGTGGTTTATATTTAATTTAACCATAACCCACCGGCTTGAACAAATTTACCTTGACGGTTTTATAATTCCGGAGACATCTTTAAGCATTTTGAGCTTAGTTCTCTTAGCTAAGCTTATCCCAAGCATTCCAGGAGCCGATTCAGCAACGCTTAGGGCAGCAGTTGGAAGGGTGGGAAGAGCTCTGCTGCCAATGTGGCTGCTGCCAATGTGGCAGTCAGCCTCTATGGTCAGATTCTCAAACCTCACTTCCACCGTCGGAAGTTGGATTCCAACCCTGCATTAGAAAATCAAAAATTGATAAAGATAATTATGTAATGAAGTTCAGAATTTGATTAAATAACACAGAAATGTTCTTGAGTCAATTTAAGTAACTAACTCAGCCCAACACTTTAAATTGAGTTGAAATAGACTTGTAATTTGGCGACAGAATGAGCATTGTTTAATGCATCCTACAAATGACGTAATATACATACCACACCGATCCCAATTTCAATTGAAATCAGTTATATAAATTTTTTATTTTTTAATTATAAACTAATTTTGGTGTGAGATTTAGTTATTTTAAATACTTCAAGACTAAAAGTTCTTATATTAACTTTGGTTTTTTCTTTTTTTCTTTTTTTTTTTTTTTTTTTACTATTTTCTCGTCACTCACTTGAATTTGGACATCTTTCTTAATTGAAAACTTTGTACGTCGCCTAAATATATTACAGTGTTTGCTCTGTGTTAAATTTAATCAGATGGGACAAAAACATCTGACTATTTTCTCATAGTTCCCAAAAGTTTTGAATTCATGACCAAAGGTAATGAAGCAAACCTCCCTGGCCATCAACATCCATTGGTTCTAATTAGTACTCATTGCCTCACAGCCCATTTAAAGCGAAAGACTTGGATACTTTATCTAGTTGAAATAGCCCAGTTCAGCGAGAAAAACAATAAAAATATCAAAAACAGAAACATATAAAGCAATAAAATAAAGTAAATATTTTTTTATTTTTACTCTCTTTTTTTTCGCAAATATATCAAACATTAATTTTATGTCTTACCGAATCAGCTTACTATCTTCTCTTTTTTTTTATTATTATTATTATTATTATTATTATTATTTTAACTAGAATTTGCTAAAAAAAATTTTCTCCCTTACATTTGGTATTGAGTAAAGAGGAATCAAATTAGAAAATCTCAAAAGAAGTGATGTTATGGGGCATGTATCATGTGCTTGGAGGAGATGAAGAGAACTCACTTATCGATTCTTTGTCTGAATCTTTGTAAGAATCTCTCATTATCCTCTTCAACAACCTTCAAAATGTTGTCAATGAAGATGTGTGTCTGGTTCACGTCAAGCTTTCCGACATCAACTTCTTTGTGCACAGCTTTCTTTTCCCCTTGGACCTCATTCTCCGTGAGAATTGTTATGACAGATGTTCTCGGCCTATCAAATGTTGGCAGCCTCTCTATGGCAGCCCATTTTAGAGCTTCTTCATCTTCTCTGGCAGAGCTAGATCTGCTGCTGCCATCTGAAGTTCCTGCTTAGGCTTCTCCGGAAGCTGTCTGCTCGCCCTTGGGCGGCTCTCAGTTGCTGCGCACGATCCATCTTTCTTGTTCTAGATTGAAATTCCGACAAAATGAAACTAACCCAGATCACCAAAAACAAGAATTAAGGAGAAGGATCCTCGTATAACGCAGCCTGACCGGCAAACGAACTGAACAAAAAGCAAGAGAACTAATCAAGAATGATGCTAAGTGTTACGAGCATGAGACAACTTTACTCAACCGAAGCTCCTTCCCCTCTCTCTATCTCTCTATCTAATTCTCCCCCTCGTGTAAATGTAGAGGAGAGAGAGTGGTGTGACCTCATTTCCTACAAAGAATTTGCATATTTTCCTCCTAAAATATTGCAAAAGTTCTCTTCTCTGTCTGTTTTAGATGCACATGAAATGCTAAAATGCACGAACCTTTTATTGCAAGCATATTTTCATTCGAGGCTGCAAGCCTAAAATAATTTTAAAATTTGATATATAATATAAAAATTCAACAATAAATAACAAACATAGACAATAAGCAATTGAAGGTGTCATCATCTAAGTTCGATGGTATATTAAAAAAAAAAAAAAAAAAACAAAACAAAACTTGGATGCATGCAAAGCGGGAGCAGTCCCTCCTATTTCTTATCGAGAGAAGCCTAAAAAGTTACGTTGGAGTAGAGAGGGAGAAAGAAAGAACACCTAGCTGTAGGACGGAGGGGAAGAGAATACATACAAAATTATTGTTAAAAAAAGCCAAAAGTTCGAATCAGAATGCTTAAGGCGATTGTCACTATAATTGTCAACTACGCAATGAGCATGAATACTATCAATTATGAAAACTACGCTCAAAAGGGCACGTAGAGGATGACGGAAGCTTTAGAAAGCATAGAATTGTGAATTGTATGGTTCATCAAGTCAGTGTCTCGCCGGTTATAACATAAATAAATTTTTGTCTTAAAAGAAAATTGTTTTTATTTACCGATCAAATTATAAATACATGTTATTGGATATTGGACGACTATTTTCATGTGTGTCAGCCTATGTTCTAACAATTTCCCAGGTTCTTGAAACACTCTTGTCTTGATAATCACACGGCTGATTTTGCAGTCATCAACTGGTGATGGTTTGATAGAGCTATTTGACTCGTAGCCCGAGTAACCAAATTTCAAGTTTTACTAGCAGTGATGGACTAAAAAAATTATACCCCCTCTTCTTCTTCTTCTTTTTTTCTCTTTTTTTGTAATTGATAAAATAGACATAAAAATATATATATTACAGGCTATGAGTTTTTTTACGCGGAAATAATACGGATGGCATAGCAATATACATATAACTGTAGTGATCATGCATTCAGAGGATTTGATGTACAACCAACAGTCCTAAAAATATTGTTCTAATGATAAATTTAAAATATTAAATATTACTAAAACACACACACACACACACACACACACACGTTTAATTTAGCATATTACTGCTCATATCTTCTTTTGTTGGAAAAACATACGTGTGTGTGTGAAAAAAAATTTATGATTATATCTGACCTATTATGGTCAATTGATTCAAGTTTATACTGTGATGTGAGAATTCAAGCTGGATTGACAACGCAATCTCTAGATATGTGGTTTTTATTTTTATTATTTATTTATATATATATATTTTTGTCCGACTCTGATTGTTATAACTAAAAGTTCAACTACTCTATTACCAGATCATATAGCTAGTGTCTGTTGAGCCAGTGTTTGATTGGTTTGTTTTGATTGGAAACCCTTATAAATTTAGATAGTATTTGAATTGAGGATGCTGGTTGCATGAACAACCATAGAACTTTTACCAACTTTTTTTTTTCATGATTCCTATACAGTCTAAAAGGCCACTCATCTGTCAGAGTTGGGTGCTTGAAGAAAGATCGTATCAAACAAAATTGGAGCTCTACTTTTTTTTTTTTTTTAAATAAACAGGTTTGCACGGTTATTAATAACTCATCTGTTGGAATCTCCTGCAGTCAAATCATGTTATTTTGCCATTACCCCTTGTTTTGATTACGATTTTGAGGATGATTTTGATATTTGTTTTACAATTTTGTTATTATTTGAAGTCAAATAAATAATTATCAATGATTAAATATACAGAATTTTATATCACGTTAAAGAGAAATTGCTTTTGTGATTAAATTCATAACTTCTAGGTAATAATAAGGGATAAAATTTCAACTATAATACGCAATTTCTTTTTTTTCACTTTCTACTTTTTATTCAAACAAAATAATTTTCAATTTTCCTCTCCGGTATCATCATTTCCTAAATATAAACATTTTTCTTCCCTCATTTTCCTCATTACAGCTTTGTTTTCGAAACAACGGGTTAAATCCAAACTAAACTTTGTTTGCGAGGTGTCCTAAACTAGAATTAACGCTTCCAGTTGAAATGGTTATCGTGCCGGCAGGCATCAAAGGCACAAGTTAAATGGTTCGGTTCATTCCACGTAAGTCCCGGAGTTAAGCCTCTTCTAGGACCCCGCAGGTCATCCCGACGTCTCCATCTCCATCCTCCGGTTTAAGGTCAAAAAGTAAGTATAATTTTGATTTTTCTTTTGTTTTTTTTTTTTTTGGTTCTTCTTTTTCTCAAGGCACAAGCTTTGCAAAAATGGGACTGCTTGCACACCCTTAACACATGCACATTGCATCTGGGCTTTATCTACTTGACTGCATAGCATATGATGTTCTGGACCATAACTTGTTCTGTTGATGTTCGCTGATTCGGACCGCATCATTTGAACAAAATTCGAGATTTACAAATGCCCTAGGCAAAGTTAAACCAAAAGACCCAGCCAACCTTTCGGCTACAGGATATGACAGAAAAGCTGTTTCACACAACCGGCTGACAGA
The DNA here is from genome assembly GCA_019804595.1 of Bruguiera parviflora. NCBI lineage: Eukaryota > Viridiplantae > Streptophyta > Magnoliopsida > Malpighiales > Rhizophoraceae > Bruguiera > Bruguiera parviflora. Next base: position 9,951,846 of record CM034051.1, on the reverse strand, counting down.
GAAAAAAATGTTGAACTGAGGCCTGGATAATAGGCTCAACAAAATTTCTCTAGCCCCAGATAATACCAGTTCAGAGAATCCAAGGTTCGGTTTTCCCTTCTCGCCTGGATGGATATCTGAAGAATTAGCGACTCCAGTCGTGGCAGAAAGGAGTAGACAGAACACTGCTCAACTTACGAGACTGTTCGACCAAAACACATGGATGCAATGTATAGATTCCTTCCCCACTTCTCCTGCGATGTTCATCTCAATTGTCAGAACTCAAAAGCAATAAACATAAGCGAAGGAAACATCATTCCATTTTTGGATATAGATATTCACCTTCACGTGTGTACTTGGAAAAGTAGAAGTTCTAAGCGTCTCCTGTGTCTCATCTGGAGATTTCCGTCTTGGAATACTAAGCACAAGAGCTGCTTGTTCCCCCGTTGCTGCAGTGGCTGTAATTCGATATCCTGAATTCCATCTCCGATGTATGCCTTCACTGGGATAAAGGAAATCAAGTTCAACTACCTGAAATTATAAAAGGGATTTGGTTCACGCATGACTTCCATAGCCATATTTTATAATATATATCAAATCTAAAAAGCACCTGTTGTGAAAATCCTGCACCACGAGACATGACAGCTGCCCATCTACTCCCTGAGGTGGCCATAGCGGTAACATGGAAGCCCTCCTTCCATTTTTTGTTAATCCATTTAAAGGGAAATGAATCACTAACTTTATAAGACTGCTGCGTATATGGTGTACCTGAAGCCAGATAGAATGTCAATCACAGAAAAGTCAAGTACATCAGACATAGAAACCCAACCTCCACAAATCTTAGACTAACCCTTGGACATCACGACCAATGAGCTACCATTATTAGCTCCAGCTACTGCACTGATATAAAAATTCTCATTCCATTGCTCCACTATCCACTCCTTCAGGAACCCCAGAAAATAAATTAGTCAGGTTGCAAGGCATATTCAAAGGCTGCAAAAGACAATTGCTTCAGGTAGAACACAGACAAAGACCATACCTTGTGAAGAAAATATGGAGAGAGTTCATAGACTTGTGTGGTGAAACTGGTACCAGATTCCATAATAAGGGCCCATAAGTTTGAGCATGAAGCAACACTACTAATGAGTAATCCATCCTCATTTCCTTTTTCAATGTGCTGGGCAAGCCTTGCATCATTCACATTATAGTGATACCTACAAAAATCAGAAGCATGTAAATGTGCCAAATGATGGGAGATACGTTCTTAAAACACTCAATATTAACAAGGGATCAATAACTAGACATTCTAACAGCGCTATAAGTCACACCACAGAGAACATATATTATACCTTTGCTTCATTGGTCTATGAGCATTATACACACTAATCCATTGAGTTGCTGGCATGCCCAGACGGACTTTCTTCTTTGGTTGTCCACCATCTTCATCCTCCATAGGCAAACGGCCTCTTTTCTGGCCAACTTGATGAATAAGCTTCGGGAGATGTGAAAATGCAGGTCAGTTACACCAGATTTCATGTTCGGTAGCTCAGTCATTGAAGCCAACTCCTGAGTAAACCCTCTACCAACTCAAAAAAGAAAGGGAGAAATCTTGCATACTTTTTGGGCTCCTTCAGTGATGAGTGGCCTAATATTCAAATTTGGGCCAACAATCCCATCGAAGAGGGAAATGCATTTTGCATAGTTAGGTTCTTCATCAAACTTCAAGTTCACTACATAGTCAACAAACTGTTGGAAAGGCTGCGGACAAAAGTAACAGAGGGACTCTGGGGATGTTGCCATCTTCTTCTTGCAAACAAGAAACCCTTTATTCTCTCCCTGGAAGAAACAGTGTTAAACAAATGGATAAACAAGACGAGCACAAGCTTATTATTCTCCAATGAAACAAATTTGCACTTGGTTTGCTGCAACTAGAACTTAGTAAAAAAATTGAAAAAGAAAAAGGATGCTCCCAGCAGTTAAGAGATTGACCTGGAAACCTTGCCAAGGCAGACGACCGCGGAGAAGGAAAACAAGCGTGTACGCAAGAGATTCTAAGTCATCTCTTCTGCTACTAGTTCGCCCCAAATGGCTATGCACACTGGCATAGCGCACTGTTCCCCTGTCAGAAAAAATTATTCAGTTTCTAATTAGAAGCAAAAGCAAACAGAAACTCATTTTTTTCACCCAAAATCAGATGAGATAGAAATTGACCACACTGACTTGTTGCTTGGGTTGGGGGAGTGGGGAGGTTGGGGAGGGAAGCAGATGCTGGGTAAGTGGGCAGCACTAACAAACCTACATCATTACATTTACAATTTAAAGACAACACTTGCACAATCAGAAGTCACACCTGAAGACATCTGGCCTTTGGTCATAGTCAACATGAAGGCCGGACGAAACATCCTGCCATCTAGTGGCTGATTGGCAGAAACAAATCATTTAGCAATTCAACTATAGTGTTGTGAATGTACATCTAACTGCTCAAAGGTGAAACAAAAAAGAAGGTGATTCACCAATTACCTAGGCCAAGATCAACAAGAAACAATTTCTTCTCATCAGGACCATCTGGATGACCAAGGAGGAAATTCTCAGGCTTCACGTCTCCATGGACATAGCTGCAAAAGTGGTGGAGTTAGAAAATTACACTCTTCTAGAATATGAGATGTTCCATAAATCAACCATTATTGCTCAATGAAATTATGGAGAAAATGATACATTTATCATCAGAGAAAATTCTATTAGCATGAAAACCTTATCAAAATAAAGAGATAAAGAGATAAAGATACATGCATCTTTTATCAAACAGGAGACCAGACCATAGAGAGAATAACAATAGATGCCCAAATGAAACTTACCCCTTAGAGTGCATCTTTTCCAATATGGATATTGCTTCAATAGCAATGCACCCAACCATTTCAACAGACATTCTGCAATTAAGATTCTTTCATTTAAGTAGTTTAAAGGTATGAGGTAATGTGAATATTCTTAACAAAGATATTTGGAAAACTAAACGCACGTTTGAGAGTTCTTATTCCAGACATCCCATAAGCTTGGCCCCAGCACATCCATGACCTACAGCCATCAACACATTCTGTCAGAAATGACTAGACAAAGGACATAGACTTAGAGAAGATTTAAGTTAGACATCCAACAAACTTGAGCCAGCAAAAGATATCATACCATGATGTAATAATCTCCTTGTCGACCCTTGAAGAATACTCGAGGTACACCGTGACTGCCGCCAATAAAGCTGTGCAAATTATAAAACTTATTTAACTTAGAATGACTACTCCAGGCAAAACTTAAGCACAAGCATGGGCACGTGATGTACAAGCATCTGTGTGAATGAGAGAGAGAGAGAGAGAGAGAGAGAGAGAGAGCTACTGATATGCCACAACCATAATAAAGCATTACAAATCCTATAATTCACACCTGTAAACTTGCCACTCATATGGCGGTCCATGGTTACATCCTTTGCCACTTTTGTTCTCGAATTTCAAGGCCACCTAAGCGCAATGTTCAGAGGTCACATAAAAGTAAGAAGTGGATGGATAAATAAATGTTGATCAAACTCAACGATAAGAACACATAAAAAATAACTACCACACCTCTATAGCTCCAGGGCCAGATCTCTCATTTTCATATCCACCAGTTACACGTCGACCTAGGTACACTTGACCAAAGCCACCCTTGCCCAACTTCCTTTCTATTCTGTACAATGGGGAGCCCCCAACTTGAACCTGCGGATTCATAGGCAAAGAGGCTAACATTTGTCAAAGATACAGAAAAATAGAAAAATTTTAAAAAGGAGGACAAGGTTAATGACCATAATACTTTTTGCACTCATATACCACAACTGTAGCCTTGATGTTTCATGAAAATTTGTTACACAAGGAAGCTACAGACTACCCAAATAGAATATTTAATTTCTAGTTCTGTAAAATGATGATAAAATACCTTCCCAAACTGAAGCATCACTGCTAATGTATCTGTTCCCGTGCAAACCCGCAAGATCAAAAATTGACTACATAGGAAACTACTTATACAAAATTACATTGATAAGAAAAGAGGAAAGCCCCTTTGTGACCTCAAGGGAGAGCTTTGGTAGTAAGACTGCATGCATTAGATACTTTCCCGTGCTCCATAGTGTGGGAGTCCCATGCATTGGGATACCCCTTTTTCAAGAAATGAGAAAAGCTATACAAAATATTCTCATAACATTCTACTTTATGGTAAAAATGGATATTCAAACTGATTATATCTGCACCTTTATTCTTAAATTCCATAGATCTTAATAACTTACAATTTCTGATTAAAAAATATAGTCTGAAAATGGACTATATTTAGTCATTCAAAGACTAAAGTTAACTGGCGTAAAGAGGGGACATAGTTTCTAGAATTGGACCTTAGTAACACAATAAAAACCAAATATTATTGCTATTAACAACCAATTTCAGAAGCATAGAAAATTTTGATGTCATGAAATGGGAGAAGGGATGGCAGCAGAACTTGCAACTATTCCAACTGGAATGTTGCAATAAGAATATAAGGAGGATTAACCATGAAAATTTCTGGATGAAAAATGAAGTATTGCTCTACACTAAATACGAAGAATGCACTAAAATTTCTGCTACAACCAATAACTAATTTGAAGCAAGAGCCAGAGTTGAGGTTAATCTCCTGACCTGCTACACTGAAGCTTATTACAGACAAGAAAGATGGTAAAGGGAAAACAGCCCTTTTGAATAGATACAGAAGATAAGATGGATTATGATAGAGACACCAAAATATGTCTTATTAAGGAGAAGCCTAGCAGCATAGATATATAGTCCTAGATTAAACAGTTTAGTTTAACAGCTATGAATTCTGCCACAATGACCCAGCCTCTGTTCCCTAACCATGAGAATGACTCAATAACTTATATTTTGGCCAAGATAGGCTATAACCAAATTATTTTCGCATTCCAATGTTGATAAGCAAAATGTCCATCAGTCCTGCATGCTCAACTAACACTACAAGAGATGCTTTGAGCACCACACTTACAAATTTGATAGTTATAAACACAAGTTAAAACTCAAAAAACTAAAACATTTGGTGAAGAGATATCTCACCACTCCATTCAGCGATCGTATCATGTATGGTCTAAACCATACACTTTCAATAGACAAGCACAACCCAGCATGGAAATTCGAGGCAATCTCATGCCAATCAATGTATGGCATGCAGCCAGACTTTTCAAAAGTTTTGACTCAGATAAAAAAATATCGACATTGTTTAATCAGAAAAACATTCATATTGAGGACGTTCCAATACACACGTCTCCCACTATAAGGTCAGATGCATAGTTTTCATAACTCAAACCTGTTACCTCCGAGTCACAGTGGAGCCAGCCTACCATTACACAAAAGATCACCCTTTTTCAGAGTAGACTCTTCAATCAGACAGGCAATGACTCAAAGAAAGGAACATCCAACATGCTAAAATCGAAATCCCAAAACACAAGAAAGATCAAGAATTCAGGATCCAATAAGAGCAATACATGGAAAACATTCTTTTCAGTACTCAATAAAAACAAAGATATATAAAGAACAAACCTTCTCCGGAATCGGAGAAGTGCTTCCCTCATCTTCTCCGGCATCGGCCTTACCAATACTTCTCCCTCCACTACCAAACTCACCCATCTTCTTCTTTCCTCTATTCTCTCCCTCCCTCGCCCCCGACGCAACCGCCACTACGTTCTGGTCCTCCGCCGCCGCCGCCGCCGACCTCTGCACGTTATTATTAGTATTAGTATTCTTATTTGCAGGTCCTACGGCTCCACCAGCCGCGAGTACCGCAGCCGCCGCCAAACGCTTTGTCCGCGTTCTCTTAGCTATCGGCGCCGCCTCCCCAAACTCAGCCGGGCCCACCTGGTTCTGCTGCTGCTGTCTTTTCGCCGCCAGCGCCGCTCTTCCCCGGCCCCTGCGCGCTCCGCCACGCGGAACCGGCATCGTTCATCGTCGGATCACGATAATCCTCATCACCGAAAGCCCTAAAATCCCCTTTCCCAATCAATCAAGAAGGCCCAGACCGAATTAAGAAAAAGCAAACACCGAAACGACGTCGTCGTCGGTCAGAAAAGAGAGCCTAGAAATTTACAGCACTTAGACATCACGCCAGAGAGAGAGAGAGAGAGCGAGAGAAAAAGATTTTATAATAATATGGGTTCTTTTGGAAATTAAATTGAGAGATAATTACGTGGCGAGTTATGGGACGTCGATGGCGAGGTAATGGACGGTTCGATTTGGGGGGGTGTTTTGTGGGGGGGGTGGAATTTTATTTCTCGAAGGAAATTTCCCAAGGAAAATTATTTATTTATATAATTATTTGTATTTTTTGTTTGGTGAAAAGGGGAGGGGGTTCTTTCAATGACCTGGGCACCTAGGTTGCTGTGGTGAGGATGTGTTGGTATGAGCCGTTCGATTTGAACTTCTATGATTGATGTTGTGGGACCGGAGTGGGTAGAGTCATGGGTTCTCCTTCATTTTGGCTTCGGGAAGGAGTTTGAATCTGGGCTTAAATTATACATTAAAGATTGATTGAATAAGGATTGACCAGTTTATTGTTGTCACGGATTCTTCCATCCACTCTCACTTTGTCACTAAATTTTCTAAGATGGGAATTTAAAATTTTTGATCTCGCGTTAGAATTTTAGTAATTTTATTATTTATTTTTGACCTTTTTTTTTTTAGTCGAATATAAAAAATAATAATAACAATAAATCTTAAGAGGTATGTACAAGGCAATAAGATGAATGCATGCCTCCAAAATTTCCAAAAATTTGTGGAAAGGAGAGGGTAGGCTCCAATGTTCCTGCAAATTGGTAGGCCAATGAGTCGAATGTGTTTTTTTTTTTTTTTTTTCTCCTTCCTCTTTTAAATTAATTAAAAGGGCTTTCGAGGGGTGGAGTCAATGGACCAAAATTTTAAGTGTCATCGGGAAGTGAATTACAATCTTGAGTACACTCCACAAACCTGAATCTGCCCTTCTCTTCCAAAATGAAAATGAATGGGAGTGCTTAAATCTCTCGAGCAGCTTAGTCAAGATAATGTCATTTGAATATCTCATTCTAACCGGTGAGTAAAGCACACCACAGGCCATTGCTAGAAACTACAATATGTATATAATAAAGAAAATTCTTATAAATCATCAATGGACCTTTAATTCAACTCAGTAATACTTAGTATAGTTTTCTTCGACTTGGTTTAAAATAAATTATATTTCTTTAAAATAAATATGTTACTCGCTTATTTCATATATTTACTTCGTATAAATTATTTTTTTATTATATGTCTGTTAATATAATTATAAATAATTTATTTTATTATATATATATATATATATTAATTATTCTTTTCCTCTATTAATTTTTACTTACTTATGTATTTTATTAAATTAAATATTAGAGCGTTAATATCAATTTATACTCGACTCTTCTTAATCTTCTCTTATCTTGTAAATCGTAGATTCAATCCAATATTAGCATCTCTGTTCTTGATTTCTGTTTCATGTTCCATTCATTGGATGGCATCATAGCGGACGGCAGCGTTGATTTTTGAAAATATAATTAAAGAACCTATTTTAATTAAAAATTTTCGTAACAAAGGGCCCGTCTAGCTCAGTCGGTAGAGCGCAAGGCTCTTAACCTTGTGGTCGTGGGTTCGAGCCCCACGGTGGGCGTGTTACACTAATTTATATTAAAATCTGAGATTGCAAATTTGAACCTTAGATTTTTTTTTTTTTTTTTCAGCAATTGTGTTTTAAACTTTTCTTATTGGGCTTAAATTAGACTGAACCTTTCAAAATTTAAGCATCGGACAAAAAGGGCCACTGGTCATTTCCACAAAGTTTACTCCCAATCATTACATGAGCCTCCAAGTACTTTGGAAGTTGTTTGTAGGCCAACATTACCGCGATCCTTGGAATTTTGTCTTCGTCCAAGTCCAGAATAACGAGCAAAATCCTCCCGAGACATGAACATGAACATGAACATGAACATAGACATAAGTTTTACAATTTGATTAATTGGTATTTGAAGCAAACAATGTCGTGCTAAAGCCTGAGCTTAAAACAAACTAAAGTCTAGTTCCGAAAATTGATGTTAAAACAAGGTCGTGTTAAAACTAATCACGAGACATTCTGTTTGGATGCACGCAGGACTGGATCTGAGCAGGCCAAGCCACATGCAAGACAACAGAAAAGGTTAAGATGGTGGTCTTGGGGGTTCGACATTAAAACTTGAAACCTTAAATTTATCCATACGGTAGGTGAAAGAAATGTTGAAGAAAGAAAATACACCCACCTTAGATCTCAGGAAGAGCTTTGTATATATGGGGTCGGAAAGGCTTCAAATTAATGTGCATGCATAATGTGGCCTTGACTTTATCAGGACTATGTCGGGTGTTTTAATTGCTGACGAGATGTAATTAACCCTTTTTTTTTTTTTATCAGTTGTAATTAACATCTTTCCGAGGTGTTAATGTCATTAGGTTCGAACGGACTGGGCCAGTGAGGTGGGATATGTAAGCATGCTCAACGGATTGGATCCATGGAATTTGGATCTAAGGGACCCGACAGAGATGGTTTTAAGGCCCCGTACACTTAATAAGCCTCTAATAGTTTAAAAACAAATTAAAATAAAGAGGTTTCGAAAAACTCTTCTTACATTAATGTCATAGATAATATATATATTATATTATAGAGATGTTCAAAAGAAATGCTCAAAGAGAGGATTGCGATCTTGTTTGCAGATTTAGATGTTGGCTCGTAGGGCAAGGTAGTTTGCTCATTTTTCTTGAAGTGCCAACTCAAGAATTAATGGATCATGTTTCGCATTTGGTAAAATTCCTAAATGAGGATAAATCAATTTCTAGGAATCTCAAAAATATAAAAATAAATAAATAATGCACTAAAAAAAACTTTTCATAATGATGGGCAACAAGTCACTTGTATTTTTTATCTTTTAAAAATATTTTAGTATTTAAAAACTTAAATGTTTATTTTTGAAATATTAGATTCAGATTTTTTAATATATATATGAAATTTATGCAAATAAAAAATTACTATAATTATATAATTTACAATTTAATAAATTTTTTAATAAATTAAAAAAACTTTAGAATTTAGTCTCACTTTATTATTATTTTCTATGCTTGTCCTCGTAAAAATGTTTACTTTTGTCATTCTTTTTTTTTATAAAATTTTTTTGTCCCCACATTCTTTTGCTTACCCCATTGTCAAAAATTTTTGACTGAGGATGGGATAGGAATATTCATTGCTCTACATCTGGTCTAAAAGCTAAGTTAGATTATTTTAGCCTAAATCTAATTGCTAGAGAAAACTCGAATCCATCCTAATCCATTTCACCTATGCATGTGTGATTATATTCATGCATATAAATCCATCCATAAAATGCCATTTTCAAGAATCTATCTTTTCTATTTAAACTTGCACGTCTGTCATTCTCACATGCAATATGGCATTTGATGGATAGAAATTGGGTAGCAAGTCGTTGTCTTTGTCACACAATTGCTTCCATGTTTTAGATTTAGCTAGCTAACATGAAATATATAGATAAATCCTTTAATTAGATTTACAGCATCACTGTATAATTATATTTATTGAGACATATGATAGTTATAGAAACATATCCAAATAATTTTATTATGCTCAATTTCATTTGTTTGTGTTGACAAAAAAGATATGATTAGTTTACATCTCTTGCGTCTGTTGAATGCTCACCTAATCAGTTTACCTAACATCACTCTTAGACGTATGCCTATTAGTCAAGTGCACGTGTGATTTTGGCATGTGGGGTGATCACAACACATTTGGCTGTGCATATTAAGGGAGATTGGAAAAGGCTTGGCATGAAAAAAAGAAAAGTTAGAAATTATTACGATTTCTTTTTCTTAATGGGGGGGGGAGAGATTGGAGAAAGCTTGGCATGAAAGAAATTGAACCTTTCAGAAAGCCCCTTTTTCCCCCCACGTTTTGCTCATCTGCTTCAAGCAAGCTTCCAAGCAGATTCAAACAAGCTTCCAAGCTCGTGGTTTTCGTTGCAGTACAACTGACAAGGACATTGAGTCGGACGCGTCTTTCTCCTTTCTTTCTGTGTGAGAGAAAAGGCAGATAATGAGTTAATTTGCGGATCCTAAATACTAATTCATATTACACTAATATAAATATTCGATAAATATTTATAGCTTTCATAGCTAATTATAATTATTCATCAGAAGATTGAATATGTGCAATCAATAATCACGCTAGACCCGAGTCTCACGAGTAATACGCAAAAGGGTTGATTCTGACCAGTCAACTGCATAACAGATAATCAAACAAGCATTCAAAGAAGCAGCATCTGAATATGTAGAGGACACCCCCATTTCACTTGGTTTTATTGTCCCCATAGATGAAAAAATTAAAAAAAAAATGAAGAAGAAGAAGAAGAAGAAGAAGAAGAAGAAGAAGAAGAAAAACAATGACTTTGATGAAAAATTGAACTCGCAATCTAATTTAGGTAGCATAATTTTTTGTTTCATTTGATGGATAGGGAAATTATCAAATCAGCTTTCTCATCAATTAAGACTATCTTAGGAGTAATTCCTTAAATTAACACGATACTTTAAGGATTTTCTCTCAAACCAAAATTAAATTTCCTAGAAGAAAGACTCAATTACTTACAATTGCCGACCTTAATAAAGTAAATTGAACCGTTACTTTCATGAGAAGAACAAGATTTTAATAATCAAGACCTTGACTGGAATGCCACCCAAGTAGTAGTATAATTGCTAATTCTTTATACTTACTTTTATATTAATTTAAATTTAAATTTTCTTCACTCTCATTTATCCTAACATATAAAATAAAAATTTATATTAAATATATAATATTAAAATTTAAATTTATTAATATTAAAATTAGTTTTCTTAAAAAATTACTCAAGATTAATAGTATTTGGATATAATTTTTTTTTTTTTATAAAAAAGGTTGAATTAAAATGATCTTGATTGAAATTTAACCGTGAAACGTGTCGAAAAGAAATCCAAGGCTAGTTAAAAGAGTGACATCTGTCCAGCATTTTTGCCCTTGATTTTACGCTTTGACCTAACATATGGGCTTTATGGGGTCTTTACGTTGGTGTCAAGCAACCTTTAATTACCACATAACAAATTAAAAAGTTTGAAAAGAACGACCAGATGACTTGCAACATAAAACAATCAACAGCTTGCCTCGTGTTTTTCTTTCTTTAATTGTATAATGATCGGCCAGTGCTCTGATTCTTATGCTAAAAAAATAAAAAAAATAAAAGTATACTATAATTGGATGAAATAAATATAAGTAAATAAAAATATATAAAATTTAAAGTACTTAAATGCATTATTTTTAAAAATAATTTTATTTTCTTAAAATAAATCATTATAATATAATATATTATAATAATTATTATAAGTAAATAATTTTATTTTATAAGTAAATAATTATTATAATATATTATATTATAATGATTTATTTTAATAAAATATATAAAAAAGAATTTATTAATATGTATCGCACACAAATAAGATAAGAGAAATAATATAAATCTAACAAACTTAAGATGTAAGGTAGGAAAAAAAAAAGAGAGAGAGAGAGAATGTTTAATTTTCTTTGAAAATAAAAATAAAGAAGGAACTTATTTATATTAGTTTAACTTTAAAATCTCATAAGTATAAATAAAAAATACAAAATTATTACAACAAATACTAATAGAAATATTTAAACCACTAGTTTTTATTAATAATTATTACATAACTAGTTAGACTAATGATAATTTAATGAATCCAAAATATAGTTTGGCAATTGGTCCATTCTATAGGGTTGCATTAGATGATTTTTCACATTAAATTTAAATATAAACCATATATATATATATAAGTGTGTGTGTTTGAGAGAGAGAGATTTATTTAATTTTTTTATAAAATATAAGATAAATATTATTTTATAAATAATAGAAATGAGATTTTTATTTTCAACATAAAATATAAAATTTTTTAAAATATCCTTATTTATAACATTTTATTAATGTTAGTGTTTTCAAATGTGTTTCATTGCACTTAAGATTCATTTTAAATTAACTATTTTACATGTTACTCATGCCTAATTTGACTTACAACATATATAATTTACCAATTGGGAGATTAAAATTTCAGTCGGCATGAGATCTCGTAGCAAATAAATATAGCTAATAGACAAAGGGAGGATGCTATCTTTACTAATATTCTGCAAAATATAAATTGTTTGCACCTCCATCGTTTCTCCTTAACAACATAATATAACAATAACAACAATAATAAAACTTTAGTTCTAAATTTAATTAGAGTTAGCTAAATTTCGTGTTATAAGGATTTTGGTAGTTTCTCATTAACTACATAATAACAGACAAAATAAACATGAGTTGTGAATATTAGACTTAAAACTTGGGGATTCTTTCTTCTTTCTTTTTGAATTTCAAATTACTTTCTCCTTTTCTTTTCTATATTTATTTATTTATTTTTGAAACTTCAACACATTTCAATGGTTAGGATAGACAGACAACATTATGCCAATCAAACGGCCACTAAATACTTTCCATTACAATAATGGATGCTTTTGGGTGAGACTCGGAATTCAATCTCCAGAGAAACCAATTGACAGCTTGAACCGCAGGAGTTGCCGATTAAAAAACAACAAAATTAAGTAAACTAGCTACATAATAAAGAGTGTAAAGGAAAAGTTGGAAAAAGTTAAGCGAAGTTAGCAGAGCGGGACAGCTAACAGTGTTACTTTAATTTAGAGGACTTTACGTCGCCGCGTCAAGCAAGTGGAGTTGCTGGTGGTGAGGCGGTAATACAAGTTAAAAAGCCGCTTTTAAAGTCAATTAGGAATTGGTCAAAGGGGTCAAGGGACCACGCCCTCCAGAAGCCCTTCAAAAATCACTAGGTAGGTACTATCTGCCTTGGTTACTAAGCAATAAGCATATAGACATTGTGGTAAATTACCAGCGCGAGAATACAGAAAAATTAACGAAAAGGAAGCATATGGGAGTAACCTTAACATCAAGGTCTTGACTTGGGGATTTCCTAAGCTACATGAGTTACACGTTTGAAAACCCCAGTTTTGCAAATTTCAGATTTCTGTAGGGAAATGATAGCCTGCTCGAATTCGGGCATGCCTGAATTTATTAATAAGATCATTGATTTTGTGAGACCCCCGTGAATTCGGGTGGAAAAACCCTGCTCTTTCTGTATATTGACACAGCATTAACAAGAGTCACACTATCAGGATTGTATCTAACTATGGAAACATGATTTTTGAAGTTTGTTTTTTTTTTTGGGGGGGGGGGTAATTTGTTGTCAGTGATTTCATTAATGATTTTTTTTTTTGAAGATTTATTTAATTTTCAGCATTAACAAACAGAGTGGAAATGTAACCTTTCTTACTATAAGATGACTGCCATTAGCATACTCCTCCTTCTTCACAATTGATACAACCTTCAAGAGCATTACAACACAAAATGGAAAAATCTTTTTATGCTTTCAATAAGGCTACACAAATTTAGTTTTTATTGTTATAAGCATATGAACAGCAATATGTCAACAGTAACCACTGCCCACGAAACAATCTCAAGATCCAAGAATTTCCTCAACCTAATTAATCACACATGTTCCTTTTGTTGCCTCAATTGCTTATAAAACTTCGCTATGAACTCTTCAGCTTCCCTGTCCACAGCACCGCTATCGTCATCGACATCTCTCAGTGGAAACGGCGAGTCTGTTATCCTCAGCTGCCTCACCATCGGGCTCCGCCCGAAGCCGGGCAATATAGGAGAAGCCTCTATTGCAGCTTCATTGCTATTTGGCGCACTCGTGGTGGACACATCGTCATCGTCAGTCGGCGGCGCGCGGAGTGCACACGTAAAGAAATTGCTATGATGGTTGTTCCCGCGTTTGCTGAGGCGGTGGAAGAGGGAGTAGCTGGGGGTGTTGCTGCAGCTGAATTCATACTCGTCGGGGGGCATGGCGAAGGGCATGTGGGGGTCGAGGTCGTCGCGGTTGTAGTGTTGGTGGTGGTGGAACATGAGTTTGTCTATGGCTTTGGTTGCAATCTTGTTGCCACGTTTGAGCATCATGTTGAGCTCAACCACGAGCTTTCTCTTTGATATGCTCTTTCTCAGCATGAAGAAGATTACACGTACCATGCCCCGTATTCTCTTGGCCATCACCGGTAGACTTTGTTCCATTTTATTTGTGACTTTTTACTTTGAAGCACTTTGCTTGAGAGGGGAGAGAGGCGTACTGTCTTTGAGACCTTGAGAGAGAGAGAGAGAGAGAGAGAGAGGAGAATTGTTTGGGATGGTATGGAGAGAGGGGTGGTGGTGGGGGATACATACATACATATATATATATAAGGTGGAGTATGGAGGTGGAGGAGAAGGAAAAAGGTCGCACTTTGATTTCACCAAACCAACACGTTGGTGCGTGGATGGTTTAGGGTGACTTACTTGCTCCTTTGGTTTGTTTAAAGGCGAACCATGGCTTGGTGGTGAGGCAGTGATCTCATGTGCTTGGGTTGGACCCAAAAAATTTAACCTTTTTGTAGAACAAGTTTAAATGAATCGCACATGTTAAATTATAATATTATCCTTTCATGCACAGATTCATTGGATGGACTGAAAGATTAAACAAAACTCAAACTATTTTTACTTATAGAAATTCCTAATTAGATGCCTAAAAAAATGAGGACAATGCTATTTAAACTTAGAATCTCTCGATCATAAATGCTTTGTACGTATATCAAGAAATCAATCAATTTATAGTTTAAGGTTGTTAAGTAAATTACCGGAATGTATCACATACATAAAATTTTTCAAATTTTTTTAAAGATGATTCAAATTAACTAAATATCGTGCATAAAGAAAAATAAAAAATTTAAGTGAAATTCAATTCAAAATAAATAATCAAATATATTTGTCGAATATAATATATATATATATATATATATATATATATTTATTTATTTAAAATAAAAAGTAATGAATTCTTAATTTTTCTTTTTTGGTTTTTCATAGTTATTAGCATGAATAATTTGTGTTATAATATGGTCGGAGTTAAGAAGATGAATTTAACGCGGTGTGCATACACTCTACACATGCCTAGCTTTTTAACCGAACTATTTATTTTATTTTATTTTATTTTAATTTTATATAAAACGTGCGTTATGTGCGAATCTAACAGGTCATATTGATGTCCAAGTACTCATTATATGAAACTTGGGACAAGCTGGAATCTTGTAATTGGCATTCATTGTAGGAGAGGAAGAGCAAAAGCAGAGTAAAACCATTCAAATTCTGAATCATGGAAGTGGCATTCATTGTAGTAGTAAGAACAAAAGCCAGCCAAGAAAACAATAAAAAAAAAAGTTTTTTTTTTAAGAAAAAATTAATAATAAGAGACATGCTACATAGCAGTTCTTTGCTACTGAATTAATATAGATATAGATTAAATACCAGAAAGAGACAGCTTGTAGGTAGATGAACATTACAAGTACTAATATGGGGTCAAAATATTTACTTAAAAATTCGAGAAAAAGAAATGATAATCAATATTATAATAATAGTAATAATTGGACCAATGTTGACCACTGATGATACAAACAATCTGAAAATAAACCCCATAAACGCATTTCATGCGGTATGGGTTGTATCAAAAGTTGGCTCGCAGCTCCTTTTCTTTTATTTATTTTCATTTGTGACTCGTTTTTCAAACAAAAATAACATAATAGTTTTAATTTTCTTTTATTTATTTTCATTTGTGACTCGTTTTTCAAACAAAAATAACATAATAGTTTTAATTTAAAATTTTACTTGTTTTCTAACCTTTAAAAAAAAAAAAAAAAAAAGCTTGTATGGAAGGATTTGAGCCCAAAAAGAAGCTGAGCCCAAAATCGTATTACGAGCTGCTTGAGTACAGTGGCGAAGTTGGGCTCCCGTTGCCCTGCGAGAAAATAAGGCATGCCTGATCTTCGGGCTGATTGCTAGCTAGTGGCAGACACATTCGGCCCTTTTTATTATATGTGAATGGAAACGTGCAGACAACATCCTTAACAATGCTATGTCTATGGAACAACGTTTTCTAAGAGAGTTACTTCCTGAAGAGTCGCCATCAATTGTGTGGACCAGCTACGATGGTCTGACGGTAGAGCAGTTGGATATCAATCAGAATTCAAATCTTGACATTGATGAACAGAAAAAACAAAAAAAAAATTAATAATAATAATAAATAAAATTGGAGATAGTCTTCCGTGGTTCAAAGGATTGACCTTAACTACAACTGGGTGATTAACAAACATCAATATATTTTAAAGAAAATTTTTACTTATTGAGAAATAAGTAAAATAATAATTTTAATATTTGTAAATTTAAAATTTGAGTGCGTTAACCTTTTTTTTTTTTATGTATAAAAAAAATTGTTACGCAAAGACTTGCATCTCTCCTAACTGTAAAATCCAAACGCCCCGTGAATTCCGCCTTGGCCCAAAAGATTACTAGTTCAAAGCTTGCATTTTGTCATCAAACCAAGATGAGCTCAAAGCTTACGACTTTTCAGTCCAAATATTGGCGAACATGTACATAAATTCAGAGTGTCCAATAATGCACTCTGTATGTATGCATGCATGGATCAATTGTGCTTTGTTATACATACATTTCATTATAATTTTCCTTGGTCAAACTAAAAGTGAGAATTTCCCTAACTGGAGTCAACTAAAATTTTGCTTAAAAAGAAAAAATATTGACAACGAACCCTTCAGAAGAGTCCATTTGTCCACCTAAAACAAATGTCATTTTCCAGCCACTGGCAAAATGTTTCCTAGGAGACAATCATTTATAATAATGACAATAATGTGCAATAACTACAACAATAATAGGAGTTGTCACAGTCTCCCAAGACTATTCATTAATAACAAAATTGCTTTAAAATTTATCGGTTAAATAAGATCAAAATCCCTCTGCCAGGGAATTAATAAAAATGTAACTTTATTTCTTTAAATTTTTGCAGAGCTACACCTGAAATCGAGGGATTGCACAAATTTCTGATGAGCATACTAAGGTACTGGGCATAGAATCGAAGAACATTTGGGAGGTGGGAAAATTATTGGGGCTTGGAGCGATAGAAGGAGAGGCAAATGTGGTGAATCAGTGGATGAAAGGCTTTTTGCATTAGGGTGTGACCAAACTGTAAGGAGTCTCTAATTTTTACAGGTATCTTCGGTTAAAGATGCCATAAATAATAAGTTTTTCTGCCATTCAAAAAAGAAAAAAAAAAAGAGGGATTGTACTCATTATGAGCACCGATGATCTATTTAGCCAACATAACCCATTCCCTATCTTTTCTCAGGGCCTCTAAGCTAGAATTATCGAAATTCTAAGGATTACCCTTTTCACAA
Organism: Bruguiera parviflora; assembly: GCA_019804595.1. Lineage (NCBI taxonomy): Eukaryota > Viridiplantae > Streptophyta > Magnoliopsida > Malpighiales > Rhizophoraceae > Bruguiera > Bruguiera parviflora. The sequence continues at coordinate 9,934,365 of CM034051.1, read as the reverse complement.
ATTACTGGGAATTGACGTTTTAGACAATGAAATTAATATTTCTACAATTATTCAATAATCTACTAATTGGGTAAACCCAAGAAATAAATTACGCGAGACGGTTTACCTACACCCTTGAAGACTCGTCGGATCGAAAATTCAAAACCCTCGATTATAAAAAACAAGGTTGGATAGGTTGATGGCTGGAAAATTGAATTAAATGGAGTCAAAATTAATTCAGAGTCGTAGACTGCTACTTCCTATTCTAATTATTATACTACAAAATCCGAGGCATGTCGTGAACCAAGTGTCTCACAATTCCTAGTGATTATTTCAACATATTTAGACTTTCTTCCCAATGTTACCACATTTTTCCTCCTGCAGTCGCTCAACGTAATACTGGCAATGCCTATCTTTCTTGCTTTTTTGCACTGCAACAATCATGGAGGATATAATTACTACAAGCACCATAACAAATTTTCAGGGGTATCTTGTCGACAAAGACACAACCGAAATGCAAAGAGTAGCTTACCAAACAAAAAGAAATGAAAAAGGGAGAGAAAGACTTAGTGAAGTTTGCAACATGATTTTTGAAAGCTGTGTGCATGCATACCTTTTATTTTTTATTTTTTATTTTTATTTTTTTTATTTGGGCAAGGATACATGGACTCGGGTAGATTGATGCATGGAGTGTTATAAATTGTATCCTTATGATGAAAGGTTATATATTTTTAATTTGTTAATATATAATTATAATTAATTATAACTGTTATGTTAATATAATATAAATTTATATTTGTCTTATTATAATTTTTTCTAAATAAATTATTTTTTATTTAAATTTATAATTTTTATATCTTTATAAATTAATTTTTCGATTAAAATAAAATTTTTAAAATATATATATACTTAGTGTAATCATATCTTTAATTTTTTAATTTCCTTTCACCATTTTTTCCATTGCTTATTCACTCAAGAAAATTAGCAAGAATGATCAAACTGCAACACAAAAAAAGCATATTTATGATCCGATAGTCTCTGTACAAATTTCTTTAATATTGCTGCGACGAGGCTACCAACGAGGAGTTCAACGGATGCAGAAGTGAGGAGGGTGGCGTGATGCACGCGTATTAACTTTAAAGTCGTCACAGATCATTTTTTTGTGCGATTAGAATGTCATTAACTGTATGTATTATTAGAGGATTCAATAGAGTGGGGGAGCTCAGTTATACTTGACAGAAACTACAACCAACCCAAACGTCTGCCATATGTGACAGCACTGTAGTTCACTCAGTTTTATTTTCATACTTTTTTCTGCCGTCGTTCCATTTATTCTTCTCTTTCCCCTGCAGTTAGAATGTTCCGAACAATCCCTTTTAGCGATTTTGTTTGCAAAAAGAGAAAAGAAGCTGGACAAGAATGATATTACTTTACACTTGGGATGCCTTGAAATGAGACCATTGCTGGGAACTCTCTGTCTCTTCTTCTTTTTTCCTTTTTTCTTGCATTTTTTCCTTTTCTTTCTATTTTATTTTTACCATGCAACATTTTACTTTTTTACTGCACCATTTTGCCCCCTCTTTTTTTCTTTTTCTTTTATTTTCCTTTTGGCTGCCAACCTCACTTGAGTTTCTTTGCCCATGAAAACTCAATTTTAGTTTTCATGGACCAACTTTTATTTCCGTCTATGGCGGGCACCGTTGTCCACTAATTTTTGCATTTTTGAACTTACAAACACTCCTACGATATTTTTCGGAAGATATTTTTGACAAAAAAATAAAAAACTGAAATTCGGTTTCGAAAGTGTTTTTGAGTAGATATCAATTTGAATAATCCAGAATAATTAAAGAAAGTACAATTACTTACTTTAGCTAAAAAAAACCTAATTAGTTGGTGGAGAAAAAAAAAGGGGGGGAGAAGGTTGCTAAAAGAGAGAGAAGGAAAGAAGGGTAATGTTTTTTAATTTTACATTTGGAAGGGAAAAATGGTATCCAATTAATTGATGGAGAACGTTTAGTTTTTAATTTTAAATAATAGAGATTGTGTTTTTAGTATTGTAAATTTTGTTTCTCTTTAATTTTTATAAACATATATTCTATGTGAATTTTTAAATTAATTCTGTAATAAGAAGATTATTTATGATTTAATTAAATTAATTTTTGTTTAATAGTTAGAAAAAATATATATTTTCTTTATGAATTGTTGAATTGTATTTTTGTGATATGTAAGAATAGGTTTTCCATTAAATTTGAAGTCTTTTAATTTTGGTAATATCTTGTTTTTTTTATTTATAATAGAGTTGATAAATTGTGAAATGAATATTAATTTGTAGTTCGTTTGAGTTAAAGTTTGGTTAGCTAATAAGGAAGTCTAGAAGTTTATTTTGAATTATTGAATTTATATCTTAAAATTTACGTGTTGAGTTGTATTTGATAAAATATAGTTAATTTGTTTTGGTCAATTCATTAGTTTTTTAATTAGTCTAAATTAAATTTATTTAATTTATTTAATATAATTAAAATTATATATTTTTATTATACTCACTTAATTATAATAAAATTAATATCTAAAATAAAATGTCCAATAATTTTTTTCTTTTTTTATTTGAAGAGATTTTTTATATAAAAATTAGTGCATTTTTTACCTAATTTATTTGAATTATTATTATTATTTTTATCATTCAATAATTTCTTCGTAAGTTCAAGCAAATGAAATAAGTGTTTTGAACTATTCATACTTTGCTTTTCCTTTATTCCATTAGCTAAGAATGAATTAGAAATCTAATGGGTACGAAAGGGCACTATTAAAATGAAAAGAACGACACACTAATTGGTGTTAACTTTGGTTAAAAACTCTATCAACCGACAACATGTATGACAATGGTGTGACAATAATGTGGTGGAGATATAGTGCTCCACATTTTTAGGCCTCTTTTCATTTCATGACCTTTACTTATGAGTAGATCAACTTACCAGGATTTTGAATAGAATGCAGATTTTTTTTTAGGTATTTATTACTTTTCTTACTAGTATTACATTTATATTAAAAATTAAACAAAATAAGAACAAAAAGGTAAAAATTTACCTTTTTATCATGCAATATGTTAAAAAAAGAATCAAAGAAGTGTTATAACTACTAGATAAGTAATTATGTATATAGTGTGTTGATACTTACTATAGATGAAAAATTATCACTTTTTATAATAATTTAATTAAGTTTATTTATTTAGGCTAAATTTATTATTTGTTGATAAAATATTGAGATTAATTAGATATTTAATTTTGTTTACTTAATTTAATTATGATTAAAGTTAGATTTTGAGTTTATTTAAGTAATTAAAACCTTAAAATATATTAAAAAAATGAAAAAGCCCTTAAAATTAAATTATAGATACTAATTCTCAACATTATTAAGTTATTTTAATATCTAAATATGTTTATAGTAATATATTTTCTTGATAAAAGGTAGTTTGAAATATTAATTATTCACTTTTATACTTTTTGTCAAGAAAAATACTTTTAGCTCTTATAATTCTAATTATCTCATTTGTTTTGTCTAAATCTTTTTGTCTCTTAATGCTGACATTTTTATTTGACCTATTAAACTCTTAAATTGGTTTCCTTTTGTTTGACTTTATAAACCTATTTCTCTTATCTTCTTTTTTGATTTTTTCCTTTTTTTTTCTTTTGACTTCAATAAATGCTAACTATTTATAAAAAAATTAATTTAATCTTAATTGTCAATATCTAATTATTTTTTATTATTTTAACATCATATAAATCTTTGACTTGTCAGATGACACATTGAATATGACAATTGGCTTTAAGGTGAGGATGAAATAAATGTTGTTGTTTGACTTGATTGCTTTGAAAGGGGTAGGCCTCATCTGTAGTTTAATTATGTAATTAACTATCCTAAAAGTAGATTTTTAACTTCAACTTTAGTCTGAGGATTGAATTATATATTGGCTTTATTTTTTTAATTGTATATTAGAATTTTAATGGTATTTTAAACATTAGTAATAATTTAATTATTATTATATATTTTTTATTTACTTTTCTATTTTATTTATTTTTTTCTAAATAATAATTTATAATCTAAATTACATAATTAATTTCATGTCAAAAAGAGCAAATAAGATGGACAAAATAAAAGTATAATAAATAATATATTTGATTACAATGATTCTTACATAAATTTAAAATGAAAAGACAAAAATATCTTAAAAAACTTAATGAACAAGTAAATTTTTTTCTTAAGGTTATATGCAATTAATATTGTTATAAATAACTTATAATTTAATAATTTTTAATAAACAAATAAAATAATTTAAATTGTTAGTTAGTAGGACTTATTTTTATAAATATAATAAAATTATGTTAGATTATAAGAGAATGTGATGTTTATACTTTTAATATATATATTTTAATATTTTTTAAATTTTATTAGTATATGATATAATTAAATTTTAAATTAAACATCATGAATCAACATATTTTTTTAAGAAAATAAATATAACTAATATTGAAAAGTATAAAATCTTAAATTAGTCAAGTATAAAAACTCAATATTGTTTATAATTTTTATAATTTTTCTTACTTATTAACTTAATTTTTTAAGCAAATATAATATTTCAAAATATTATTGACATGATATTAGAATGTAGTTCATCTTTTTGTTTGTACTTGTTATTTGATGGTTTGACTTTCTTCATTTGTTTTGCTTCCTCAATTCAATCTAAAACCACATAAGTTTAGTTCATGAATCTGACCTCTTTTAGCTTAATTTTGACGTGCCCCATGTTGATTGGACCTATTACCTCTACCATGGTGTGTGCTTAAGGATGTGAAATTCTAAATCATTAAAATATAAAATTCTAATTAGATCAGAAAAAATAAAAATAAAATTTTAATATAATGTATAATATTTATGAGTTTTCTTATTTATTAGCTTAGATATTTAATTAGATATGGGGTTTGCAACTGTTATTTGACAATCAACAAACATGGGAAAAATACAATTATGCATGGTGGAGCGGCCAAGGCCACTGAAAGAAACGAAAGAACCATCCAAAGGAAAGCGGACCAAAGCAATTGTATTTTCCTTTTTGGGTACTTGGATCGACAGAGATTCAAACTCTGACAATTGCAATATTGGAGATAATTTCAGAGTTCTCGAGCTAGTCATGAGCGGAATATGCACTTTGCAGAATGCTGAATTATGGAGAAAATTTAAAGACTTTGTTCAAGGGCATGACTGCCGGTCTCAAGTAACACAGTCGTATAAAAAGCATTTCTGAATTATGATCTTTTCCGCATGGCTTCAATTCAACTTTTAACGTAGGGGACAAAATGTTCTCGTGACATCTAAATGCACTCGGGAATCAAACCCCATTGCAGTATTTTATCATTCTACTCTCACTTTTCCTCTAATAAAAATGTTTAAGACTTCCCCATAAAGCATATTGTCTTAACACAGCATGCCTCTTGATAATCGGTGATACCTGACGTGCAATACGTGGGGTATACACGAACCACAACATAAATATACAATTTTTTTGAACATTTTTGTGTTTTTTTTTTTTTTCAAGAGTTGTTTAACAAGCGAACCCAATTTTAACAGAAGGTTGTTCGGCTTTGCTTGTGTCTACGAGCAGCCTGTTTCAATCGGAAAAGGAAAACAATTTATTCAAAAGAGAAAAAAAAAAAAAAAAAACATCATCGAAATGGAAAGCATCTACTAAATTATTAAAAATTCCCCTTGTCTTCTCCGAGCCCAACTAATTATTTTCCAATGGTTGCTGGATTCTGATAATCTAACGCCCGGGACACGCCGACACACGTCACACATCCAACGACAAGGCTTCGCTAACCACCATCCTGGGCCCTGCCTACCATTTACATCACATTCACATACCCACCCACCATGTCTCACCATGACATGATACACGTCGTGTCACTCCATGTCATGTCATGTATGTGGGCATGTCCCTCCCTGCTAAAGGCAAAATTTAACAGTGCATTGACAGTGGCAATGGCACGGTATTATTTATTTATTTATTTTATTCTTTTTGAACAATGATTTGTATTGGGGTATTTTTAAACAATGTTTTGTATTGGGGTATTTTCCATTTATTTTATTTTTACGTATAATTTTCTTTTTTCAAAAATCAGAGGCGCATGCAAAACACCCATCATAGTGTCTTCCCCGTCCCACGCAAACCCTATCCCAATCTCTCCTCTCATGCTTTTGTTTGTTAGTTTTTTTTTTTTTTTCTCTCTTTGCCGCTTATTTTATAAGCTTCTCGTTGCATTGGAGATGGACCTGATCGGGTCGGTTTGAATTACTGAGTCGAACCGTCGGTTAGTAGACAGGGACGAACCGTGATCAAACTAAAATAGTGAACTATAACTAGTGGTTCCTAATTTCCCTTGATTACTGTGAGCCACCTGTTCGCAATTTGAGGAACTTTAATTTCAATATTGTTAATTAAAACGTTACACAATTAATTAAAAATTACATAATAAGTCTACTAAGACATTGCATTTTATATAGAAACAAACATCCGGTTATACTCAATTATTGAGAAATATATTAAATTAAGTCTTAACTTGACCCAATTCTACTTGATTGCTTAATAGTAAAAGTCTGAATTAAGTTCAGCATAAATAATTATGTACTGACCAATATATAATCTCAGCCACGAGCGAACCGAACCTCTCAAGTTACGGCATCGGTTCGCAATCCAATTTCGAGATGGGTATTTGGGAGTGAGGTAAGGTCTAATTAGAGCCGTTTTCTTTGATAAAATATTCTTGAAATTTATGCCACTAATTATTGTTCATCATTTGTCTCAATTCACATTTTCAATATCCTTACCAATTATTGGGTCAACATGGCCGTCTAACTTTGAAGTCGAAGTGACATTTTGAAATTTTTGCAAAATGTTGGGACTTCATTAGAAACATGATAACTCTCATCAACTAAATGAGCTTGACTTAGAAAGGGTTTGATATCATTTCAGAATTTAGTAAAAGAAAGAAAAAAAAAAGAAAAAAGAAAAGAAACACCAATCAGACAAATTGAGAATCCCAGCTAAAGTTTAACGTTAGGTAATTGAGTTACATACTATTGTCGCCAAATACTTGAAAATGAAACTCATTTACAGTTGTAATTAATTTTTTTTTTTTTTTAAAAAGAGTATAAGAAATAGTTGTTTTGCTCAAGTTTAATAGGCTTATAAAATTTTACTTGAACAGGTCTAGGGCTCCACTCGTTGTTGTTTTATTATAATAAAATATTTTTGCTTTTGACTTTTAGATCTTCAAGCCACTATTCGAGTCATTATAGATACTAATTCATATATCCATATAGTAATTTTGTTTGAATTTATATATCCGCTTAAATCTAATATACACATAAATAAATAAATAAATAAATAAATAAAAATATATATATATATATATATAGTATGATTTTGATAAAGAAACAAAGAGGGTCAAAATTTTGGCTTTTACTTCTTGGGCAATCATGGTCATCCCACAAAAATTACCGACTTGATATGTGACATTTTACCCTAAAAATAATCAGACAAAAGAAAATATTTTGTACACATAGTTTTTTGTATATTCATCATACACGATTAATAAATAAAAACACACAATTGAAATAAATTATAAAAAGAGGTATTTTATTAAAAGTGAAATGTACCACAATATATAGTATAAAATATCACTCTAGTAACCCTTTTGTGAGCTATATTTTACTAATTGTGTACAAAATATTATTAGATAACAACACTTGAAAAATCGCATAATAGATGCAAAACATACGAGGAAGACATATATATATATATACGTTTATATTTTTTTTTAATTTACAACATTTTTTTATCCAATTTTATTACATCACTTGTGTCTTTTTAAAGGACTACATAATAGATACAAAACATATGAAGAAGACATGGAGAAGAAACTAGAATAATTTTTTTTTTTAATTTTTTAATTTACAACATTCTTTTGTCAAAATTTTACTACACCACACGTGTTTGTTACGTCTCAACAAGTTTTTTCAACTAATATTTCTCTTGTAATATAACGTATATGGCTAAAAATGTGTCTACCTAATTATTTACCATGGAAATTCTCATTAATTTAAGAAATAAATTATTACATCCTTTTATCTTAATTAAAGTTAAAAGTAAGTTAATATATTTTTTAAAAATTTAGTGATTTAATTCACTAAAAACTTATTCAAATTAGTTCATTTTATTAATTGATTAATATTTAAAATTAAGTTAAATTTAAATAAAAATATACTCAATTTATTTTATATTTTTAAATAATTAATTTAAAATTGATATAATTAATTATTTAATATATTATTTACATATGCTCGTCATTTTAATGTAATCGTTAATATCTCATTTAAGTCATTAGTATAAATAGTAAAAATATTTTGGTTTTCAACCTCGTCTCCACATTCAATCACCTCTGCCCACCCCCTTACTAAATACCTACAAACCTAAAATTCTTGTCACAACGCTTTCTTTAGGTGGCGAGACCCTCGAGTTACTCACCCCACCGGCTGTTTCGTCACGATTTCTTCTGTCTTCTTTGTCACAGAAATCCAATAACCCAAAGAGGTACATGTTTTTAGTCTTTCGATGTAAAGCGATGGTTGCCTCTCTTGCCCCCTTCACATGTATATATATTGCTTCGTTTTTTTTTTTAAAATAATTTTTTCCTTAAATTTTTGTGATGCTCCCACTTTCACTTAAAATTGTCTAACAAATATTTTTTTCATTTTACTTTGTATTATTAGAGTCGCTTTCATAAACTTTTCTCTCTTCTAAATTTTATAATTTTGTTGGTCACACTTTTTAAAAATATTCTTTACATTTACTTATTTATAAAAACTATTTAGCTACTTATGATAAGTAAAATCTTATTCAATTTACTTAATAATGTTTATTTGAAGTTTCTTTTAAGGAACTCGTGAGATTTGATAATCAAATTAGGAATTATATTAGGGATATTCATTAAGGTACTGAACTTTTAAATTTGAAGGAAATTTACGAACAATAAAATATATTATTCATTAAAGTATGTATATTTATGAAATTAATTTTGTATATTTACTAATATAAAAGAGATCTATTTGAAATTAAGAAAACTATATATATAATTCATAAATTTTAAAATAATAAAACTCTTAAAAAATATAAAAATAATTTATTTTTTTATGTATATATATATATATCTTATTTTTTTAATATACGCATGCACATATGTGTGTGTATATGTATATATATATTTATGTCCTTTGAAAAAAAAAATTAATGTATAATTAAAACTAATAATGATAACTCAAAGTATAATTAATTACTCATTTTAAAGTGATAAAACATTAAAAAATCCACTCATGAAAATTTAGAGGTAACATAAACTAATTCAATTTGAATAATTTAATTGAATTTGTATAAAATTTAATTAGACTTAACTTTTATTGATTAAAAAAATCAGCTGACTCATTATTCAAAATACTCAAAAAATAACTAAAACAAATTTAAAATGATTTAAAATTCAATTGACTAAAAACTTGATTAATCAAAAAATTTGATTAATTTGAAACTTAGATAATTTGAATATAAAATAACTTTAAATTCAAATGATATATATTTAAAAATTTAAAAATTTAAAAATTAATGTAGTCAAAATTCATTAAATATTAATTTTAGTAATTTAAAATTCAAAATACTCAAAATTCAAATAACTTGAGACTTATAATTTAAAATAATCAAAATTCAAATTACTTAAAACTTATAAACTTATAATATGAAATATTTAAAATTTAAATAATTTAAAATTTAAAATAACTTGATTCTAAGTTGACTTAATTTATCTATTTATAACTTCTCCACAAACTTACGGAGATCATAAGAATACCTCTCTAATTAAAAATTATAAAAATTAATTTGATTTGAATAATTTTAAAAATTAAATCAACTTAATTCACATTATTTGAAATAATTAATAATTTAAAATATTATTCATTAAAATAATTTAAAATGTAAATAATTTAAATTAAAAATAATTTAAAATTTAATTAATTTAAAATTTAAAATATTTTAAATTTAATATATTTCAAATACAATAAATTCGAGACAGAGCTCGAATTTTGAAAATTTAGAACCCAAAATACTATGAATCCAAATGATTTGAAATTTGATGTTCGCACAAACGCGATGAACCGGAAGCCCATAATATTTGACATTTCAATGACTCAAACTCGTAGGACCTCAATCCAAGAATACCGAAAATCCGAAAGCCCATTCGCCATTTGCCACCAGCCAGCCACCCAAAAAAAAAAAAAGAGTAAAAAACCTCAAAAATACCAAAAAGAAACAAGGAACCAAAGTACTCTGTCGTTTACTTTTTACTTCATCATCTGTCTTCTTCAACTAAAATGAGTGAAGGGTTTTTGGCTGTTCTTGTGTTCTACTTCTTGTTTCACTCTCTCCTTTGCATAATTTTCGTCTTTGAATTCCAACCCGAAGCTCCCAAAAAGTGAAGAAAAATTCAAAAAACGAAAAAAAAAAGACAGCAACTTTACATGTCTCGACGACAAAGAGCCTCTGCTTTTGTCCGAAAAGGATACCATTTTTACGTTTCCTTTTGCTTCCTTTGAGCCTGTAGACGATGTTTCAGCAACTTGAGATGATTCGTTTGGACGGTCGGATCGGCAAAACGTTGCCGTTTCATTTGGTTTACAGAGAGATCTCTTGAAACAAACCCGGTTCGCTTTTTTGTTTCGTTAGATACCGGGTCGAACCGGACGAAACGTTTCGGGGGTGTTGTTTTTTTCCTTTGTTTTCATTTCTTTTTTTTCTTTTTTGGTTTGGAGTTCTGATCTCCAAAGATTTATGTTTTTCTTGTGTTTGATGGCTGTCTGGTAGTGGACAAAAAACGAGGATGACGATGTCTCTAATGTGGATATCGCTATCCCCTGTGGGTTCATCTCTATCCTTGCATTTCACTATCAAGCATTAAGCTGTAACTAAAGTTGAAGGATTTTACATTTTTTATTTTTTTGTTCTGTCCTTTGTCAATGCTTTGAGGTTCCATACTGTGTTTGAAAAGGGTTTTTGGTGTCCTAATCTGGGATTGGAGTAAGCTATTTGGTTGTGGTTTGTCTTGTGAGTATGTAAAGTTGTGGTTAGAAAGGTCTATTTTACGGAGAAAAGTTTTTGTCTTTGGAGGTTAGAGCTGTGTTCTTGGGGATGAAAAGCTTCCTGGGTTGATCATATATGCCTGTTTTTGGTGTTAACAGGGTGCTAGAATTGCTTGTGGTAGATTTGTGGAAGAAGGTTTACTTGGGGTTTTGTTTGGATTGTTTGCTGGACCAAGAATTTGGGTTGATTCAAGGGCTTTAGCTTGTAATTTGCGAGAAAGATCCCAACTTTGTGTTTTCCTGATCGGCTTCTTTAATTTGTTTCTGGCGGGGTTTGTTTGTGTAGCTGTGTGGTGAAATTGGTTCAACGATGGCAATGTACTGCAAGGATGGTAAGCAGCCAGCGAACAATGACAATGGCAAGTATGTCCGGTACACGCCTGAGCAAGTCGATGCATTGGAGAGGCTCTATCATGAGTGCCCCAAACCCAGCTCCATTCGCCGCCAGCAGCTCATTAGGGAGTGCCCCATTCTGTCCAACATTGAGCCTAAGCAAATCAAAGTTTGGTTCCAAAATAGAAGGTTGGTGTTAATTTATCAAGAGGATTACCTTTTTGTTGTTTTTATTACGTCGAGATTGGTTTTTTAAGAAGCTGGACATGAAAATTTTTGCTCTAATCTTTGAAACTTAAGCAGCTTAGTTGAATTCAGATCATCTCAAGTGAAAATTTTAAATGGGTTACATTCAAAATTTGTGTTTGGTTGTTGACTCATTCAAGAAAGGAAGGAATTTTTTCATCATTACCAGTGGATATTCTCAAATAATGGCTAGTGTTTGTTTGTATGTTTTGTCTTCAGGTGCCGAGAGAAGCAAAGGAAAGAGGCATCACGCCTACAAGCAGTAAATAAGAAGCTGACGGCAATGAATAAGCTTCTTATGGAGGAGAATGACAGGTTGCAGAAGCAAGTGTCCCACCTGGTGTATGAGAATGGCTACTTTCGAACCCAAACTCAAAATGTGAGAATTTAAGGACTCTTTTTCCCCTAAATTTCCCCCAACATTTTGTTTCTTAATTAAGGTTGTTTAGTACCCAAAACTTGTTACGTGATTTATCAAACTGAGTGATAAAGTTGATAAACTGATACGATTGTGACCCCACGTAAGCACTTTAGTTGAATCAGATAAGTTTCGGGAAACGGGCTAAATGGCATTACTCTTATTTCTTTCGTTTGGGATATTATATAATAGAATTTTCTTGATTTTCACTAAGAGATTTATTTAACTTGATTATTTGTGTATTTTTCTGACAGCCAACGCTTGCAGCTAAAGACCCAAGTAGTGACTCGGTGGTGAGCGGTCAACACCGTCTGACATCTCAGCAGCATCAGCCAAGGGATGCTAGTCCTGCAGGGTTAGTGGGGTGTACAGTTGATTGGTCCTTTTCTCTCCTCGTGCTTTGTGATCACTTTGTTTTTGGTGTCAGAATGTGCGCGCGCGTGTGTGCAAGTGTTTGTGGAATATTCAATTTAATGCCTTTGTATTTTTCCCAGACTGCTGTCTATTGCAGAAGAGACTTTAGCAGAGTTTCTTTCAAAGGCAACTGGAACGGCTGTAGAGTGGGTCCAAATGCCTGGAATGAAGGTAAAGATTATTCTTTTCTATTAATTCTCTCTCCCCTCCCCCTTTCTCTCTCTCTCTCTCTCTCATTTTGTCCTTTTCCAATTAAAATAAAAAATGTAGGACCAACTATAAAATTTGGATTTACTATGTGTAATTCTACAATTAGTTACAATGATTAGTGCTTTTTTTTGGGGTAACATTCTTTCCTCTTTTTCCCTTGCAAATGTGTTAGTCCAGGAACACAATGAAGAGTACATTGGTTATGTTGTTTACTTGTGTCCTTAATGAATGAATAAATATTATGACCAAGAAAAAATGAATGAATTATTCCTAATGGTGTGGCAGCCTGGTCATCTAGGTTTTTTCTACATTGAACTTATTTCTTTATGTGCAGCCTGGTCCGGATTCCATTGGAATCATTGCTATTTCTCATGGTTGCACTGGCGTGGCAGCACGAGCCTGTGCCCTGGTTGGTCTAGAGCCTACAAGGGTGGGTGCACTTGGTTTCTTCCTCTCTGGATCAATCTCCTGCTTTGAGGTTATAGAATTATATGCTTTGTCTCTCCTTCTCTCAGGTTGCAGAAATCCTCAAGGATCGGCCATCGTGGTTACGCGATTGCCGAGCCGTGGATGTGCTGAATGTGCTGCCCACTGCTAATGGTGGAACCATTGAGCTGCTGTACATGCAGGTAATAACTAATGATTTTGCAACTATAATGCATGCAGAGCATCCTAGTTTGCAAATACTTATGTCCTAAGAATTCTTGTGATGTAGCTCTATGCGCCAACAACATTGGCGCCTGCTCGTGACTTCTGGTTGCTGCGCTATACTTCAGTTTTGGAAGATGGCAGCCTTGCAGTATGTTCTTGAAGTATTTCATTATCTTGGGTATTTGTCAGTTTGGTAGTTTATCCAATGTATTTTCTGCTGTCATTCATGTTCTCATGGACAGATTTGTGAGAGATCACTTAAAAATACTCAAAATGGCCCAAGTATGCCACCAGTGCAGCATTTTGTGAGAGCAGAAATGCTACCAAGTGGGTACCTGATAAAACCTTGTGAAGGGGGCGGTTCAATCATACGCATAGTCGACCACATGGATCTGGAGGTAAGCTGCCCTCCCCTAAGAAATCATCTTGTTGATTGTGACATCTGATATCAATTTTGACCAGACAATTTATAACAAGTTGAATACTTGTTTTCCCAATTAGCCCCGGAGTGTGCCTGAAGTTTTGCGCCCTCTGTACGAATCATCTACAGTTCTTGCCCAAAAGACGACAATGGCTGTAAGATATGAGTTTACTTTCTGTTCCTAGAATTTGTGTTTATCTGGTTTTATCTTTGGTAATATTTGAAAGTATTGGAGAGGCCTATGTTGTCACAGTAATGCTATCATGTTATTTATGAACGAGAATGGCATCAAATTTTGAATTATATTTCTTATCTTCACTCAGGCTCTACGCCAGCTACGGCAGATTGCCCAAGAAGTTTCTCAGCCCAATTTAACCAATTGGGAACGGCGACCTGCTGCACTACGAGCACTGAGTCAGAGGCTAAACAGGTTTGTATTTCCATTTGTTTGATAATATCTAATCCATTTTTATGATCCATTGTGTGCTATTGATGACTAATGGTCTTAACAGAGGTTTCAATGAAGCTGTCAATGGGTTTACTGATGAGGGATGGTCAATGATGGGAAATGATGGCATTGATGATGTTACTATCCTTGTGAACTCTTCACCTGACAAGTTAATGGGGTTAAATCTTTCCTTTAATAATGGATTTCCGGCTGTCAACAATGCGATCTTATGTGCTAGGGCATCAATGCTCGTACAGGTTAGGTTGCAAGAGTTTTCTTGTATAAAGTTTCTGGGAAATGCCTATGGTAAAGGTGTTTTATGAAGAAGAATTTGCTTTTTCCTTTGAAGAGATTGTGCATATTTGTTTGTTTTCAACTTACCACAGTCAACAGTCATATTTATGTAGTTGACAGTTGTAGGTGGCATATTTAGTGATTGTTCTGCAAGACTGTGGTTGGCAATGGATAATTTGATGTGCAGAGTTGCTGTTGGGTTACATGATGGTCCATCTCCTTTTTTTGCCTCTTTTATCTGTAAATTTAGTTGAGGAAAAATAAATTGACATCATGACCTGGTTTTTTGTTATTCTCAGTCCTTGTACTTGGCCATGGTTTATTCTTCCTGTTCTGACATGCATTTTCTCCCTTTCAGAATGTCCCTCCAGCAATCCTTCTTAGGTTTTTGCGGGAACACAGGTCAGAATGGGCCGATAACAGCATTGATGCTTATTCAGCTGCAGCAGTGAAGGTTGGGCCTTCTGTCTTACCCTGGTCTCGAGTTGGAAGTTTTGGGGGTCAAGTTATACTTCCCCTGGCTCAGACTATTGAACATGAGGAGGTCAGCATGTGGATAGTATTTTATTGCTGTTGAAGGATGTATAATAGCATCAAAGCCTTATTTCATCTTTGATGTGATGAATATTCTGTGTTTGTTAGTTCCTGGAGGTTGTTAAATTGGAAGGTGTTGGCCATTCTCCTGAAGATGCTACGATGCCTAGAGATATGTTTCTTTTGCAAGTACATATCATACCTTTACATTTCTTCTCAGGCTAGTTTTAGTTCTGTTCATCTACATTTGTTTCATGACAATAAGCCACCATAGACTAAATCTTATTTTTGTCCATCATTTTTGTCTTCTTGTTAAGGATGGCATTGATGTGTCAAAATTAAGCTATTTCTAGGGTCTAGATTTTATATACGGGGCATGAGACAATTTCAAATCGGTTTAGTCACTTGAATTGCATGAATCAAATTTGGGGGAGGTTGATGTGAGATTTTGGAGACATCATGCTAAAAGTTTTGAACGGCAGGATTTGTTGTTCCCATGGCTTGTTTGTTCCCTCAACCATATAAAATGGTGCATAATGGAATATGAAATAAGGATATTTGGTTCAGTTTTCCTGTTTTTACTGTTTTGGCAGCATTGCAGTGGAATGGATGAGAATGTTACTGGGATGTGTGCTGAACTCATATTTGCTCCTATTGATGCATCTTTTGCTGAAGAGGCACCTCTCCTGCCTTCTGGTTTTCGCATCATTCCCCTTGATTTTGGGAAGGTTAGCTGATTGTATCTGCTGTGGTATAATTATTGATAATCTTTTTTTTTTCTTTTTCTTGTCTCTCTTCATTAACACAATGCAAATGATGCAGGAAACTTCCAGTCCAAATTGCACCCTTGACCTTGCCTTTGCTCTTGAGATTGGACCAGCTGGAGGAAGAGCATCCAATGAATATTCTGCCAATTCTAGCTGTATGAGATCTGTGATGACTATTGCGTTTGAGTTTGCTGTTGAGAGTCATATGCAGGAGCATTTCGCATCAATGGCCCGCCAGTATGTCCGCAGTATCATATCCTCCATCCAAAGGGTGGCACTGGCACTCTCTCCTACCCACTTGGGTTCACATGCTGGTCTTCGGACACCACTTGGTACTCCTGAAGCACAAACGCTTGCTCGCTGGATCTGCCAGAGCTATAGGTATATAACTTGTCAAATTTCATGCAATATTATCTGAATCAGAAGGTATCGCAGTATGGAATCAACCTGTATTGTTGCTTCATGATGCATGAAGCTTTATTGAGTCAATTGACTATACTGAGTGTGCTACTCTTGTTTTTCTGAATAAACCAGTTTCTTCTCATTTCTCAGTTTCCATCCCTTTGCTTCATGCATTTTAATTTTGAAGGCAATGATTTTTCCCTCATTATATGGGGATGTTCTGCTTTTACATAGAGAATGTTGCTTAGATTAATGAATCAATGTCAGTTTGTTATGGTCTGGGAAAATTTTATCCAATTCTGATTAGAAGCCAGAAAAATGAATTGAATGCTCCCTCGAAGCTTCATCTCATATTCAAATAACCCTTGCTTGTAAACATTTGTGTACCTCCATTACATCTGTATAATTTTCCAGGTGCTACTTGGGTGTGGAACTGCTTAAATTGAATGGTGAAGGAAGTGATTCAATCCTTAGAACCCTGTGGCATCACTCGGATGCTATCATGTGCTGCTCTCTGAAGGTGCTTATGAATACCTTGTTTTCTCCTTTTCTGCTTATGATATGATTAATTTGGAATGGAATAGCTGGCATCATTCAAATTGGTTATATCTGTGCTCTTCTGAGCTGTGAACTCTTCTAATGACTTGTGGAGTAGATGCTGTTTCATGAGCATGATGCCTCTTAAAATACATTGGAAAACAGTCTTTTCATGCATTTTTGAACAGTGCAGCTCTCTTTAAGAATGGCCTCAATTCTAGACTTGTTTCGGTGATATCATCTTTCTTTCTTACTGGACTGTTTGGGGTAGGAATGTGCTTTCATGTGAACATCGTTGTCATTAACTTTCAAACCTGAATTGCAAAATTTTCATTCTGATGTTGGAAGTATAATAACTGCTGTAGTGCATATCCCAAAATATGTGATTCTTCATCTGAGATATTTCAAAATCATGTAGGTATACTCAGTTGAAGCAATTTAATCTAAAACTATTATTTATGCAGGCATTGCCAGTTTTCACCTTTGCAAACCAGGCAGGGCTTGATATGCTAGAGACAACACTGGTTGCCCTGCAGGACATAACCTTGGAAAAGATGTTTGATGATCAGGGGCGGAAGACTCTCTGCTCAGAGTTCCCTCAAATAATGCAACAGGTTTGCAGTTCTCTCTACCATCCAACGTGACACAAAAATTCATTTGATTTTTTTTAAAGCAGATTATAGTATGAAAAGCAATATCTGGTGTAAATTAAAGGTCATTTCATGGTGACCTGGAGGTCACAATTTGAGTTGCGGAAACAGTCATTTTATAAAAACAAGGCCGTTGCACACGCTGATCCTTGGTATGCCCTTTTTTAAGTTAATTATAATATATAGATGCACTTGAAATTAAATGCTAAACATTATATTTCTTAGGGTTAAATGATGGAAATACGGGTATTAAATCTTTCGAAGATAATATGTGTTCCTCTTTATCCCTATACTGAGATGTGGTTCTGGAGTAAGCTGTACTAGTTTTTGTTTTTGTTTTTTTCTTTTGTTTCTTTTTCTCTTTTCTTTTTTGCATCATCTCATACAAGTCTTTTTCTGTTGGTAGGGTTTTACTTGTATTCAAGGTGGTGTATGCTTGTCAAGCATGGGGAGACCAGTTTCGTACGAGAGAGCAGTGGCCTGGAAAGTGCTGACTGAAGAAGAAATCTCGCACTGCATTTGCTTTATGTTTGTTAACTGGTCTTTTGTCTGAGATTTGGTCCGGAATGCGGCGGGGAGGAAGGTGAAAGATAGAAAACACTAGTAACTATTTTTTATTTTGTTACCCAGTTTATGTTTTGATCTCCGACACCTTTGGAAGACACAGTAGTCCTGGTAGGTGCCATGATCGTGTTCTTTCGCCGCATCCCGAGCTTCCCTTCTGTTTGTGAAGTTATTATCGTATAAGTTCGACATTGAAGTGGCATACTTGCTAGTGTTTTGTATGGTATGTTGGATTAGAGTAGCCATTGTGTTGCATTGCATTCCTTGCTTTATACGGTTATTCTCTGCATTACATTTCTGTGAACTCCATCGCACGATGAAGCCAACCCGTGAGATAGATGCACCCGAGGTTGTTGTGACACTGCTGGTGGGAAGGTTCGGTCAGCCTTCTTGCTATGTTCCAAGTGGCGCTTATGGGGTTTGATGTGGGGTTGGCAAGCTAGGTCTTTAGCTTAGGATCAATGCGGACTTGCATCCGAAATGCGTTAAATTTGACTTTGACGGGTCCATCCATTCTTCTCTGTGGGCTGCTAATCTCTAGTCTTTTGTGGCTTCTAATAAATTGAACCAATCTATAGAATTGGGTTACCATTTGAGTTTGAAGAAATAAAAGACTAAGCCGAGGCTTAATAATAAATTATATTTTAAATTATAAACAGTGGTTTTATATCCTCTAGTTCATGTTTACACTGGTAAGAGTGTAGGCATGATACAAATTTTTCTTATTAATTAGGATAATTAATGTTAATATGTGAAAAAAACAAAAGAAAGCATTCAATAATATTTAGGAAGGTTTGATAATTTACCAATAAACTCTACTAAAAAAAAATGATGATTAAGTAGTTCGAAAAGATATAATAAAAAATTAACTATAAGTAGCAGTGATAAAATTACTTAAAATTTTAATTTCAAATTTAAAGTTCAACTCCTAGTTGGTATCGATCCAAAACTAAATAAATAAATAAATAAATTAATTAATTAAGGGGATGATTTTTTTTTTTTTTTAAAAACCCTTCGGTTAAAGGTTTAAGATCAACCAAAAAACCAAGATCAGGCCCATAATTGATAGCGGGCCAAGCAAAATTTGGAGCCCAAACAAATACATCTTCTTGGGCCTTCTCTTAGCCCATAATTTCAAATCTCCAATAAAAATCTACACAAACCTCTCTCTCCTCTTCTCTCTTTCTGTCTCTCTCGCTCCCACTAAAGGTCTCGATCGCGATCTCTCCGGAGTCACCGGCAAGGGAGTTACAGGCATCTAACGGCGTCGTTTCAGCTCCAATCTTCAGGTACGATTTTCTTTAATTTCCGATCATTAGATCTGATGCTTCGCGCTTTTATTTTTTTTTCTTGAATCTTGCGACGTTCATAACGTGGATTATTGATTTTCGGGGCTCCAATACGTCGGCGTTTTTGCTTCGGTTGCGATCCAGAATGGGTTGGATGGGATTTCTAAGAACATGTTTTAGGGTTTTTGATTTTTCTTTTTATTTTTTAATTTTCTGTTTGGCGGCTGAGAAAGCTCTAAGGAAAAAAAAAAAAAAAGGACTGCATCTGTGGACAGGACCCTGAATTTTGGTATTTTATTATCTGTGTTAAGGTTTTTGTCTCAAAATTTAGGAAATAGCAAAAAAAAAAAAAAAAAATCGGTTTTGATTTTCTTGTGTAATTGCTTTAAGTGCAGCACTATGATAGTCTTATCGTTGAATTTGGTCTAATTTATAGTCTTACTTTTAAATTTGGTCTAATTTTAACAAATTTGGCCGAAGGACGATAACGATAAGGTAACTTTATTGTGTTCTGAGTTGAAAACATGTTTTAAGGTTGCGGACATTTGATATTTCCCCAGACCCACAATGTGGGAGTTTTGTGCACCAGGGATTTTTTTTTTTTTTTTTTTTTGTGTGTAAGAAATTTGGTAGAATGAACTTGGTGTTAATGTTTGGTAGAATGAACTCAGGGTTATTGATTTTGAGTGTTTTCTTCTTCTTCTTCTTCTTTTTTTTTTAACATATGACACCATTCAAGTGGTTAAATTTAGGGGGAAAATGCCTGGACAAAAGATTGAGTCAGGTCATGAGGACACAGTCCACGATGTGGCTATGGATTTCTATGGTAAGCGGATTGCAACTGCATCATCAGATCAGTCTATCAAGATAATTGGAGTTGGCAATAATACGTCTCAGCATCTTGCAAAGCTGACTGGTCATCAAGGGCCGGTTTGGCAAGTAGCCTGGGCTCATCCTAAATTTGGGTCGTTGCTTGCCTCCTGTTCTTATGACGGGCGTGTTATTATATGGAAGGAGATGGAGGGTAATCAGAACGAGTGGACTCAAGCCCACGTTTTTGATGACCACAAGTCTTCAGTTAATTCGATTGCTTGGGCACCTCATGAGTTGGGCCTTTGTTTGGCATGTGGCTCATCTGATGGGAATATATCCGTTTTTACTGCACGAGCCGATGGTGGTTGGGACACATCAAGGATTGATCAAGCTCACCCGGTTGGTGTAACTTCTGTTTCGTGGGCACCATCTACAGCACCTGGTGCTCTTGTTGGTTCTGGTTTGCTTGAACCTGTTCAAAAGCTTTGCTCTGGTGGTTGTGACAACACCGTGAAAATCTGGAAGCTCTACAAGGGCAATTGGAAGATGGACTGCTTTCCAGCTCTTCAAATGCATACTGACTGGGTGAGGGATGTTTCTTGGGCTCCCAACTTGGGGCTGCCTAAATCTACTATAGCTAGTGCCTCACAAGATGGGAAGGTGATTATATGGACTGTGGCAAAGGAAGGGGATCAATGGGAAGGTAAGGTCTTGTATGATTTTAAGACCCCAGTTTGGAGGGTTTCGTGGTCACTTACAGGAAACATATTGGCTGTTGCTGATGGGAACAACAACGTAACCCTGTGGAAGGAAGCTGTAGATGGGGAGTGGCAACAGGTGACAACAGTCAATCCGTAATGCTGGAGTCAAGAATACTTTGTTGTGCTTTTGTTTGTTTCATGCCAAATTGTAGGGACCTGTTCTTTTGTTGGGTTACATTGGTCTTAATGTTATTTTACAGCTTCCCTGTTTTGCTGGACACTTTTGTACTCAGTTTTCTTTTTTTTCAACTTTAGTGTGTTATTGCTGAGTGTCACCTTTGCAAAGAAAGGTGGTGCATATCCTTGCTGGATTGTGTAGATTATTGTCATATCTTGGTTATTTCTTCTCTCGATAGATTTTTCAATATCAATATTGATGTGATCCGGATTACTGTGATTGTGCCATTTTTTTTCTTTACATATAACTTTTCCCTAAGCTATATTTGATTAATTAAATGGAAAATTTTCTTGTGGTTGTATCTTTTTTCTCTATACACCTCATCTTTGAACTTTAATAGGAAATAGTTGATTAAGATTTCTTTTTCTTTTGGGTTTTTTTTTTTGAAATTTTCTTAATTTCCTCTAGAAGTTGGCCAGATGGAAGCAATGAGGTTATCTCTCTAGTTTTCTGTGGAAATGGTATATAGTTCATCAGATTGAAGGATGGCTTGATGATGGTCCATGGATAGGTGAGACAGAATAGCTACAAAGCCGTGTTTAGAAGCATTCAATAGAATCTGTCCTTGCTATATTTTGTGGAAGTTGACTGCTGTGAATTCCAATGTTGGTACGAGAGGCTGGCATTTATATGAGTGACAGAGTGAACCCAAATAGAAATGAAAATGCTTTGTTGTGCTTATCTGTGATAAACCTGGATTCCAACTGTTTTGCTTTGTCAATGTGTCAGATCACATGCTTGTCCAAGTCTGACCATAGAAAAGTTCCAAGTGGTCTCACGATTTGTATATCAATGGTTATTTACTTTTGCCATGTGCATGTTGGGCTCGATTCTAACTCGGGTTTGTTGAACATGTAGAGACCAGTATCATCTTGGGTGGTAAGGTATTGTTGGACGTTTTCTTCAGAAATATGGCTGTCACAATAGAGAATGTATGTGCAAGATTTTGATGATATGGTGGCATAACTGCTTTTGGTGCGATGGTGAATCGCGCATGTAGACACTAGATATCTGTTTAACCTTGAGTTCATATAGCTTGCGTATGAACTGGAAATCAGTGTCAAGAACAGGAAAGAGGTGTTAGAAGTTAATATCTTGTTTTTGAAATCCAAGTATGGCATTCCTTTGATTACTTGTGGTGATTTAAATCTCTGAGAAGGAGCAGGGTTTCCTCTTCTGCCATTAACAGTAGCACAAATAATTGAGTGGAAGCCAGTTGCCCAATGTTCAGGATAACATGATTGCAGATACTAGCTATTAAGAAAGGATCATTCTTTTTATTTTTTGGCCCCATCTTTAGAGTTCAATGAGATAACAGTGATGCTTTTCCACAAGCAAATCATAAGATTGATCTAAAAATTACAAGTTTGAATCAACTAAGACAAGGGTGGGTGTTAATGACCCAATTTTTTGTTTATTTCATAAAAAAAAAAAAAAAGCGTTAAATCAACTAATAAACAAGAAATAATAGGTTGTGTGGTATTCTTCGAGGTACACTAACCCCGTTAATTCAGTGCAATGTGTCACCTGTACGGTACAGTTCGCAAGTTGAAGAAATGCATTTGAGAGAGAGGAGGCACGTGAATTCTGCACGTGCTACCACGTAGGTCATGGACTCTCAGACATTGCTCGAGCACGACGCACGTGTGGGGGAGAAGCATCGAAGAAAGGTCTCGGCCACGTGGAATTTGACCCACCCCCACCGCCATTTTTGGCTTTGGCTTTTGAAAAAAAGAAAGAAAAAAAAACAAGAAGACCTCACATGGTTGCTGACACCACCACCCGCGTTTGTCACGTGCTCTTTGGCCCCCACTAACTCTTTCATGGCTACACAACCCGGTACGAACCATGCAACTGTCTGGGTCAGGTAATTATTTATTTATTTTGTTAAAAAGCCTACGAAAATTAAAATAGAAAGGAAAGGAATCAACTGGTAATATGTAACCGCAAGAAACCTTGTAGATCTACAAATGTGCATTAGGGCTACGAAAATACAAGATAAACACATTGTTTGATGAATATAAAGTGAAGTAATATAAAGAAATAATAAATTTTCATGTAAAATTAATGTAATACCACATATTTAATAAATATTATTATATGTAACGTTATATTTATCTACGTGCATAAGACATTATATCTATAGAAGTCCTCAAGTTTGACGTAGGGATTATTGTCTAATGACTCCAGCCCCACAAGACCATTTCAGTAAGCCTTCGAAACAAATCCTTAACCGACATCTTACACTTTTGGAAGACAATCTGATTAATGTTTAGTAATTAGTAATACATAAAAACACCAAAATGTCACGGTATAATTACTCCATTTTGGAGGATGAGAAGAGGTTTTGGGATGTGATCCCAGAGACCTCTGATGGCTTAAAGCCCTTAGATCGAGAAATTTCAATGTTTTACGTCCCTAATTTAATAATTTCATCTATAATATTTAGTTGACTCCATTCGAAATGTGAAATGGAAAAAAAAAAGAAAGAACAAAAAAAGAGAAAGTGAACTGTGATAATTTTTAATACCAATAATATTGTTGCAAGAAAGAGTATCGTATGCTAATGTTTATAGTAATTAAGTCAATCCATTAAATAATTATATCTGGTTTATCAATCTAAACTGGTATTTAAAAATGCTCTGGGGATGCCCTTTAAAGTTTTACCCAAGGGCTTAATGCGAAAACCTGTAAACTTTAAAATTTTTGTTTCTAATATGGTTGGGGAATCAAAATTCAAGTTCCTTAGAATTCCTCCTTTCTGTGTCGTTGAAGTAATGACCAGTGAGTGCACAATGCTATCCAGTGCATAAAATGGGGGAACTTCAACCAAGATTAAAATGTACTAGTTTACAGTTAAAGAGAGAGATTATCAGTTAAGCCCCCCCCCCTTCTTTTTTTTTTTTCTTCTTTTTCTGTAACAAAGGAAGAATGAGATTGTTAATTGAGCTAACCTACGTGTGCCCGTGAATTAAATTCAATGTAATTATTGACCTTGTTGGTGTATGTGCCAAGGATTAAGTTATTAACTAAGTGATTGAAGTCAAAACAGTATTAGCTTAATTGTGCAATTAATGGGTAAGACTAAAAGTGAGAATATCGTATGAGAAGCCACGTGGATCAGATCGTGGCCATTTACTTAGGTCAAGTTGAGCTGTAACCATCGTGCCTAAACGACGGCAACGAATATAGTAAGCAGGCTATGACAGGCTATTTAAGGGGTAGAAAGTTCAATTATTGTGTTAAATATAAGGCTAATGATATTTTTCATACTTCAATCTTCTTATCTTATGTTAAAAAAATCTTTTTAAAAAAAAAAAAAAACCCTTATGTGAAGTTTTTCTCCGTCTCAATTTATAGAGTACCTTAATGTTAAAATTGTTTTGCAAAATTGAGATATTGAATAGTAATAAATAATGCTACCATAAATAAAAGAAAAATTTTTTAATATTTGACTTAAATACTGAAATCTGATAAAAAAAATTAAAAATACACAAAAATTCTTGATTTCTCTCTCTCTCTCTCTCTCTTTCTTTCCTTTCACTCACCTTCTCTAATAATTTTAAAATTAAGAGAAAATAAAAAAGGGTGAATGTTCATTTATTATTGATTTCTTTATTTTTAACTTCGAGAAATATTTTTTTTCTTTGATTTCATAAAATATTTTATTAAAAAATAAATTTTTAATTCCAAAAATAAATTTTGTTGATTTCACATTTTCTGTGAAATAAATATAAAAATAGAGAAAGTATTTTCTGAAAAAAAAAACAAACAAACAAACAGAGCTTAAAATAAAGATTTAAAAAGACAGAAAAAAAAAAAGCACAATTCCCGCCACTAACGGAGGAATCAAAGCGACAAAACCTGCCACGGATCGATTCTTAAGGGGTTGAATTTTTGAAACCCTTTTTTTTTTTTTTCATTATTCTATTAATTATGTTTAGTTGTCTACCCCATCAATAGCCCAACAATTGACAGTTACTGAATTAATGCCATTTATTGTGGGAAAATAATTTCATACAATTCCTATTGCAGTGAGGTCT
The DNA here is from genome assembly GCA_019804595.1 of Bruguiera parviflora. Classification (NCBI taxonomy): domain Eukaryota; kingdom Viridiplantae; phylum Streptophyta; class Magnoliopsida; order Malpighiales; family Rhizophoraceae; genus Bruguiera; species Bruguiera parviflora. Next base: position 9,909,181 of record CM034051.1, on the reverse strand, counting down.
GAAAATAGGACGACTCCTACTTTCTAATATATCATATAAAAAAGGAAACAACTATAAAATATAAAGAGAGAGAGAGAGAGAGAGAGAGAGAAGTTCATAAAACTTGAAAAGGAATAAACACATTAATTACAGTAAAATTTGAACTGCCTGAGATTGTGAGAACTTTAATAATGTGAACCTTAGAAAATTATTGTCCAGTACGAGAAATTTGGTAATAAATTTCTATATAGAGACGTAGAGTGTGAATTATTATATAATTTTATTTTATAAAGAAAATAATTTAAAACTATTTGAAATTTAGATATGTTATCGTTTATATTTTAAGTATAAAAAAATATATATGTGAAACCATCAATTGGGTGGTAAATTTTCTGTTTAATGTAAATTAGATTTATATATAAATGTGTCATTTTTAATTTAAATTTATAAAATGATGATTATATTTTTATGACACTCATTTTATAAAATAAAAAAAAAAAGTAGAATGATTCCACTTGTACAAGCTTACAAGCAATCAATAAGTCCCATTTTATTTTTTTTTTGTCGGTTGATTCACAATTGCTAATTATTTAGATAAGTGGTCGTTAGAAACAAACAGAAAATTGTCAGTAAGTAACATGGAATGTGCTTTTCTCTTTCTTTCTTTCTTTTTTTCTTTTCCCTTTTTTTTTCTGGTTGTTTTTTTTTTTTATGGTCTGTGAAGGAAGCTTGTCGAAATGTTAAGAAAAGTATCAAACACACACTACCATGTGGTCTAACTGCTGAGCTTTTAAGTGACAGCTTTACTGTTAATTGTGCTAATTACATTTGATTTCCGGGCTTAACATGAGCTTTAGTTGTGGTAGCTAAACGCATAAGCCCACTTAAGACATCATTTGAGTTCCCTCCTTTTCCCCTTTTTCTTTGGCTCGAAAAGCTTTATTTAGAGATTCAAGACAATTTCAATATGCATGCCACAGAGACCAAGATAACCCATCGGCACTTCAACAGGAAGATAGCTACATGACCTTGTTCTACCAAGATGAAATACAACCTTTACCTTCTGTGTTATGCTTAAGGCATCGCAACCATGCCAGCTTGCTCGCGGGAGGCAACCTTTACCTTCTTTATGTTCTTAACCTTTATTTAAAGCTATTGTTAAGCAATGAATTTTAACTCGATTGTATTGTAATAATCTCTAATACTATAAGATTTTGTATTCGATTGTCAATCAGAATCAATTAATTAAAAAAAATTATTAAGTATCAAAATTATGAGTATGAAATTAATGTCTGACAATTTATTTTTTTACTCTTTAAGTTATCAATCGGTTGAATTGAAAACATTGCACCATTGATGTCAAAACTTTTGTATTGCCCGCCTAGCACCGCACAAGCACAAATAAATTTAAAGCAAAATTTAAAATTAAAAAAATTAAAAATAAACAAAAGAAAATAAAGAAATTTACTTGAATCCAATTAACACTCTTCTTTTTTTTTTCTTTCTCTATTTGATTAATAAAAATATAAATTAATACAAGTAATTTAATAAAAAAAAATTTTATAATTATATAATTTTAAAAAAATTTTACTTAATATGTTAATTTTATTAGTTAAATTTACTTGATATACTTATCACAATTACACATATACTGCATAATAGATACAATTTTTATGTCATTGAAATTATTAATATAGTGTTAATTTTAATTTTTTTAAAAAAATAAAAAATAAAAAATAATAATTATATATATATATTAAATATTTAACAATTTTTTTAAATATGTCATTTATTTGTATTAATGTTAAAAAAATAATCTTAATTGTTTGTATAAGTAGTTAATTTTTTTATTCTTATTACAATCAATAATATTTTTAAAAATTGTTACACTAAAAAAGAATTAGTTAAATATTTTAAAAAGTAAAAAAATTAAATTATAATATTTTAAAATTTTTTATATTTTTTTTCAAAAAATTAAAATTAATATCATATTATTAATATTATTAAAGTTTTTTTTAACATAAATTAAATTTAATTAAGTAAATTTTAAAAAATAAATTATATGATTAAAAACGAATAAAATTAATCTTTTTTTTTCCCTTTAATAAACTTTACACAGCTTGCGTGTCAGTTTCTATCAATAATTTAATCCATATTCTTCTGCCAAGTAAAAAGATGCTCTTATTTCCTCCTATTTTCACATTAGCCCCACATTCACTCCTCAAAACCTATCATCAACTCGACACTCAATTCTCTCACCCATACACAACAACCCCCTCAAAGATCACCCATCTCTCCCTCTTTCTAAGATCAAATGCTTTCTCTCTCTACATTATTCAAACAACCTCTCTCTCTCTCTCTAAACATACACATCATTTACTCCAAAAACTTACCACTAGCTTCCTAAATACATCTCTCTCTCTCTCTCTCTCTCTCTCTGAAAAGGCTCCACATTGTATATCCATATAAGAAACACATCACTTTACTTCTTCTCCATTACTTCAAACCATCTCTCTTTCCAAAGCTGTTGCATTTCTATCTTCCTCTCAACACCCCACCAACACACACAAATATAGAATCAACAAACATATATATACATATTATATCCATGGAGGCACCGGAATTCTTCATCAATGGCTGCTACTATGGCACCACCGCCGGAGCCGCCGGTTTATTGGCAGACAAGAGAGCTCCCGACCACAAACCTGGAGACCACTTCAGGGTTGACGATCTCCTGGATTTCCCTAACGATTATGATGCCATAATGGCTGATGGGTTCTTCGATAATTCCTCCAACTTCACCTCCAACGATAGCTGCAACTCCTCCGGCTCCCCCGCCGGCGGCAGCAATGCCCGGCACCCGAGCTTCGACGGCGACTCTCATCATTTCGCCAGCGAGCTCTGTGTTCCGGTAATTATATGTGTGATCTAATTTCAATTCATGGTATCGTAATTTTGTGCCAAAAAAAAAAAAAAACAAAAGAAAATTTTATTTATTTATTTTTTTTTTTGGTTCTCCCGCACTACTTTTGATTCTATATCTCTTTTTAAAAAATATATATATATATATTTTTAGTGCTTTAAAAAGGCATATAATTACATAATTACACCGTATCCAATTCTATATTATACGATTATAATTATCGTATGCATATTTGTATTTCTCATCATCGTTAATTGTTATTAAAATGTAGCAAAAGATATATATATATCTTTTTATTTTTTTTTTTCATAATTTTATTTGTATCGTAGTTGTCTATTTTGATAAACCCCATTAAATTAATGTAAAGCTGAATTATTCGTCCTGTTGATTATTTATGTTCTACCTAAATTTTTGGACCGCTTTGGGTGTGTGTGGGTGTGTGTGTGTGTGTGTGTGTGTGTGTTGCAGTATGATGACTTGGCTGAGCTAGAATGGCTCTCAACTTTTGTTGAAGACTCATTCTCAACAGAGCAAAACCTCCAAGCAAGACTGGCCGCACCCGACTCGTCCCCATCCGAAACCCGCCCGGAACCCGAGACCCGTAACCTCGATAACCCGAGTTTCCATACCGAAAGCCCACTTCCCGGAAAGGCCCGGTCCAAGCGCTCCCGGGTTGCTCCTGGCGATTGGTCCACTCGTCTCCTCCACCTCTCGCCTACAGCCAAAATGCCTTGCAAAAAACAAGCAAACCCGAACCCGAAACCCGGTTTGGAAACTATTATCCGGAAATGCCTCCATTGTGCGTCGGAGAAAACCCCACAATGGAGAACCGGGCCAATGGGCCCGAAAACACTGTGTAATGCATGCGGGGTCCGGTATAAATCGGGTCGGTTAGTGCCCGAGTACCGACCCGCGGCAAGCCCGACTTTTGTATCCGCAAAGCATTCAAATTCACACCGGAAAGTTTTGGAGCTTAGGAGGCAGAAGGAACTGCAAATAGCACAGCACGAAAAGTTTCTAAGTCAAAGTTCAATTTTCGGCGTATCAAATGGCGGAGATGATTTCATGATCCATCATCACGGCGGGCCCAATTTTAGGCAGATGATCTAGTGGGTCCCAGGAGGTTAATTTCCTAATTTTGTGTTCTCAAAATTTGAAATTTTAGTTTTTTCTTTTTTCTTTTTTTTTTTTTATCTGGCAAGATTTTAGATTTTTTTTATTATATTTTATTTATGTGGGAGGAGAAGGGGATGACTTATATTTGTAAACTTTATAACGCATTCCTAGTTCAATTTTTGTTTTTGCCAAAATTGGCAAGAAGAATTTAGAACCGATTTTCTTTTTTCTTTTTTTTTTTTTTACCGGATGCTTTCTTTCTCAAGAAAAGAAAATCAACAATTTGAAGTTACTTAATCTCCACCCCAGAGAAAAAGGAATCATAAAAAAATTTTCACAGCGACAAGAGACAACAATAAAGTCTTAATTTCTTAATTTTAATAGGGGGTTACTCATACGAATTTTCTCTCGCATTCTTTTTTTTTTTTTAACGATGAATTTTACTACAAACACACTTTCATCTGCATTCTTATTTCTACTATTCATTTATCGGACATAGCACTTGTGAGAATTTTGCAATTACTCAAAATTTCAGTGGCATATTTCTAATGCAGTCCGTGACCTATGAAAGACGTTCTTCTCTATATTACAATTCTCCGAATAACATAGACTTTTTGAATAAACTCTGTACCCTCTAATCTGATAGCGTGTGAAAAACATTCCCAAGATTACTAATATTAAAACAGAATTTTTTTAATCGATAAAATAATGCAACATTTTTGCCAACCTATGGGCCATGTATGTAGCATGGCGTGCCCATACCTACCATATAGTTGTACAAGAAAAGTAAGTCGTCAAGTTCAAGGGCTTTGATCGGCCAATTTTTTTGGAAACTTTCTTGATTTCAGTGATTCAAAGATATTTATCTTGATTACGTAATTTGTGGGCGTTCATGAAATGGAGCCCGGAAGAATTCTGATTTCGGGGCATTTTCTTTTTGAAAGAAATTAAAGTCAAAGAATTCTCCAATGCCGTAGGAATCCGAGCTTTCGAATTGCCGAGACTGAGATTCGAATTAACATGAATAAAAAGCCAAGAAAATTTGTGAGATATGAAAAAGACTATTTATAAATATGACTTATAACTTCACAAGTAGTTCCTTGACGGATAAGAAAAGAATGTATTTAATTAATTATTAAAATTTTTGCGTTGTTATATGCTGTTTCTTTTTCTTTCATGTCATTTTTTTTTTAATAAAATTGTATCAAAAATGTTAAATTAGATAAATCTACAGGTCATGTTATCGTAATAATTTATTATATATTTTAAATATTTTGTCATATAATTATAATTAATAAAATATTAAAAATATGCAACAGATCACGATGATGGTACAATGTAAACTTGATTACCTCCATTTAATGATCTCTTTTTCCCTATAACAAGGGCCAAAAATGGTGGACATATGCATGGGTTTCGATGAAGAATAGTGAAATGGGTTACTCACCCAGCTAAGCATCGTCCTCTGCACGTACCATCCACATAGAAGTGAGGACCGCGGGATCAAGATATTGTGGAAATCAAGGCACGATAGGATCGAGAAGGAGAAAGAAACCCGATACATTAAAAATAAAAATTTAAAAAATAAAATTGAGGGGGAATTTGATTCTCAAACAGCTTAGCTTGCAAGATGGTGCACAAGGTCATGTGGGGTTCGGTGGATATGGACATTAAGAATTAGGTGTTGCATTTTGGTTGAACTGTCCACTTGATCCTAGACATTTGGTCTCCCATGGGGTCGCCCCCCACACACTTTGACGTTTGATGAGTTTTACAAATTTAGGGCAGCTTGAAAGACGAAGAGGTTCTGTACCTCATAAGTTACAATTTTGTATGTCTCAGTCGAAAGAGGTCATATATCATATCAGACAATATCCCCCATATATAAGGTAGTTGATAAACTTGTTAAAACCTCGTCAATTTCTTCCTAGGTTTCGATCAATTAATCGATTGCCCTCGATTAATAGGAAACAAATGAAAAGAAAAAAGTGAGTGGTCTTTTTTATTTTTTTTATTTTTTGTTATCCTAATAACGAAAAATCCTTTTCTTTTCTTTTCTTTTTTTTTTTTTTGACAAAATTCAAGCTATTAATACTAGGTGCAGCTTTCACTCGAAATATGAAATACATTTAGGAAAATTCAAACGTGAGACTGCATGCTTAATTTACAAGTTACAAGTTCATTTTTACCATTATGTTAGTCAGTAGTGAAAAATTAGTGGTCTTAATTTAGTCTATTAAAATAATCATTATCCAAAACTGCATAGCGTGTGTTTGCTTGCTAGCTCTTGGTTTGATTATTTATTTGTAGTGAAAAAGAAAGGATACTAATAATTCCTGGTCCTACATGTTTGTATGCTCCTTAAAATACCACCATAATATGACCCTTATCTATAAGTGCCCTCGTATGTACCGTATACTTTTGGAGTTGAAAGCACCTGCTTAATTTTGGCACCAATGTGAAACAAAAATGAAGAAATTATAATCTCAAGTGCTATGTTAATTATAAAAATGTCTTATAAAATAATGTAATTTTAAATTGGGTTGGTGCTTGAGAGGAAGATGGAAAATAATAATCAATGCATTTAGGGAGTTATTAGGGCACTTCTACCAAAGAAGCAAATTGATGTGACATGGATAAATAGATTTTTTTAAAAAAAAAAAACAAAAAAAAAAAACTCATCGAAAGCACGCAATATTACCCAACTTAGTTTTACAAGATACTATATTTCCATAGTTTGAATTTATAATTTTTAAGTCATAAAAAAGTAAATTTACACCAAAATTTATCTTCCACAAAAATATACAGATATAGATGGAAAAAAAATAAAGATTTGTAACCTTAAAAAGAAATACTAACCAACAACAGTACACTAAAGTACAATCCAATGTACATATGAGTATTTGTCAGTAGCTTATTACATTCGTGCATAAACATAATGTGGTTTTATGCAAGAGTAGACAAGCATGTGAGCACCAAAGAGAGGCACATGCACTAGTCCATGGCATCCTGCAATATTACTGTTCTCTCTCTCTCTCTCTCTCTCTCTCTCTCTCTCTCTCTCTCTCTCTCTCCCTGCGTGCAGCTGTTTTGGATAATACCTACAAAATTCGACAATGGCTTTGTTGCTCATTGTCTAGGGATCTTTCCATGTTATTTTGGCTAAGATGGTGGCAGGCTTGTTGTCCCCTTTCCAGCACCTCCCCAGCATCAATTATTTAATCCACAACTCTTAGTAGGCAACCCCTATTTTTTTATAATTAATGACTTTTTTTTCTTTTCTTTTTTTTTTGGGTTGAGGCTCTTCCTTGAATTGGCTTATTATTAAAGTAGCTGGTGCACAGGCTTTGAAACAATTAGGAAGAATCGAATCCAGAGAGGAAGGACATGTTTATCATCCCAATCATTTTGAGCGAAACTTTGGTTCACAACGTTGCACTTTAAGTTGCTTAGCATACAAAACTGTGCACACTCTCTTATCACCACAAATTAGCTCTATCTTTTAATGGATTTTCAATTTGAATGTTTCTCAACTAATTGGTATCCCTCCTAGAAATATTTTTTGTGATGTAAATATTAATTGACTTAAATTTTTTACTGGTAGAATTTAAATGAGAACACACAAATTTTTGTATTTGATATTATTTATAATAATATCAATCTTATAGAAATCATGATAAAAACTTGAGTATTAGTAAGATTTTATTGGCATCTTTGTATGGTAGTTATGCTCCTGAATTATGGTGTACAATTGGGGAAATATTCGGCTTATTAAAATTTAGGTTTGGAGGCACAATCGTCAAGTCACATGTTGTAGGTTATTGATAGGTCATGGTCGCAATGGATTATTAATTGCTTGTGTTGTACCAATGCCGAAGGTGGGTGCTAGAAATTCTTTCAATTTCTAGTGATATGGCTCCATCCAAAGTCAGAAATGTGAAGGTGATTGAAACCGAAGATAGTCATCCTATGATATTTTCATTATGATATAATAATTTTATTGAACCTATTGATTAGGTAAGTTCTTGTCTTTTTAGCACTTCTAATGAAAGTGCTTTGCTAGACAAGAAATTTTTATTATGTAGAATTAGTGTTTTTTCCTCTGCATTATTTGCAAACTATCTTAAATATGCAAATTTTGATAGTACTCTTTTGTTTGTTTAAATTGGAAATGAAGCATAAAGTGATGGAAGAACACTAGAGATTCTACGATCATTAGTTTATTAAATGACACTACACATTTTGTTATATCCACAAGTTTTAGCAGACAAAACTCACACACACAAAAAAATTATTAATTCACACCGTATATTACCCTGAAAAGATATTTTTAAAAAATTACTTTATTTTATATAAATTTGTATCTAATTAAATTTATATTAATTAAAAAATTAAAAAATTCAAAGACTAATTATGAGTTAAATCCATATATATATATATATATATATGTATTTTAAAAGAATAAAAACAAGTAATTATATAATATATTTTGATTACAATTATTTTTAATGGTTAAATTTAAAAATTATTAGCAAAAAGAACATATAAAGTTATTTGATAATATATTAAATCTTAATTTTAATGATAAGTGTAAATAAAATTGATGTATCAATTGTAAATTTAAATAAAATTTAAAATTTAATTATAAATTAAATAAAATGTAAGAATTAAATTATAATTTTTAATATTTATGTCAAAATGTATTAATTTTTTTAATACTTCGCTTGATTTTTTCAGTTAAACCCGAGTTTATTATTATTATTATTATTATTATTATTGTTATTATTATTATTATCCTTGTTATTTTTTTTAGTTTTTATGGTTGAAAAGAAATGATGTTGGACCTGGGTCCCAAGTTTTCAGGTTTGACCAGCCAGAGTAGCCTGGTTCTCAAAAAAAATGGGTGCGGGTGGGAGTCCTGCACTTAGCTAGGATCCCTCGTACATCAATCGGGTATCATTTTTTTTTTTTAGCAGACAAAATTGGGTATTTATAGAGGGATTATTTATGCATTATGTGTTTATTTAAAATAATAATAATAATAATAATAATAATAACTTCTGCATAAAATATACGTATGATCAAAAGGGGTAGGTTATTTATATATTTAAATATAAACTTGTGAAAGGTGATGCTGCTATGACCTACACCTTTGCCATGACCTTGTTCACATGGCTGAGCAAAGGAAAAGGGTCCTCCTCGAGAGGGGGGTGGGTAGGGTGGGCTTGGCATATGGCACATGGCGTATTCCAGAGTCCTATAACAATAGAACACGTTCATCTATTAAAATATCATCAAAAGTGAAAAAGACATTTATAAATATATATATATATATATATATATCCACACACAAGATTCTTATATTAAACTAAAATTTTGAAAAAAAATAAAATAAAAAAATAAATATAGACACTCTTATTATTATTATTATTAATTAATTAAGATGATCGTATAATTTTTAGAGTTATAATAAAGTAACGTTAATGTTAGGTTAAAATTCACAATTTAATATATTAGCTAGTAAAATGAAGGGGAAAAGAAAATAGTAAAAATATCTGAGGAAAGATAAATGGCACACCCATATATGAGAATTAGATACCTATCGCAACATTGCAGCTCTTACCTCAGAGATGCACATGCACATGGAGGAACAAGGAAGGGGGACATCATCTGTGCACAGAGTCTTTGGCTAGCTAGCGTAGAAGCGTTAAACATGAAATAAGCCATTTTGTCTTCATACACACCTTCCAGGGAGGTGTTGATCCGAGCTTGAAATTATGGCGATTTCTGTTCAATAAGAGAGATTGAAAAAAACAAAAAAAAGTGAAATGAGAATGGAAATTGCATGCTATTTATGAAAAGGGGAGGGGAATTAAAGAAAGTGCTCATTAATTTATGTTCTAACATCAAAAGTGAACGTTATCTTCTTCTTTTGTTGTTTTTTTTTTTTTTTTGAACAATTAAAACAAAATATTGTAAAAATATTTGTTATCACGTATGCAAATTTAAATTAAAACTATTTATTAACATTTTAATATAATCGCCTTAACAAAAAGAACATATCATTTAAATGATATTTTAATTGTATTTTAACCCGAGGGACTCTTATTATAACGTCTTGATTCTGCATTGTATGTTCTTCTTTCGTGGCCCTTCGTCCAACCTTGTAAAAAAAAATAAAAAGAAAGGCTTAAGGAGATGGCGAATACTGAATATATGCAAGAGGGGGCTCGGAGATTGTAATAGACTGGACCCACCCCCCCGGGCCATGTTTGGTCAGATCAACCCTGGGTTGATTTTGAGTCCCAAAATTTGTGCTTAACCACTCAGGCTCCGGAAGTTGGGCTCATTGGGTTCGCAGATCCAAGATATTTGGTCCTTTTATAGTTGGTTTCGCCGATCTCTGCAGCTCATAAATCCCTCGGATGCACCATGCACCATTAAAAATAGAAGAAAAAAAAAATGAAAAAAGGGAGAAGGGGGGGGGGGGCGGGCCCCCCGGGGGGGCGTGAATGAAGAGGTGCAAATGGATCGACTAAAGCAAATGGATCGAACGGAGAAGGCTCTGAGAAATTGAAATGCCCTGCCAATGCTTTTGTATCGATAGTATTGCATACTTCCAATATCAAATGAAGCTTAAAGAGCCCCCCCTCTGCCGCATTTCGTTTACCTTTTTTCTTTTTATACAAAAAAAAAAATCAAAAACTTTTGTTTATCGAAAATGTAAAATTTCATATCACTAAAATATAAATATTTAATATTACTTACGAGTTAAAATTTTTAATTAAATTTTAAGTTTTAATATATTATTTAATATAATATTATAATTTATTTTTTTATTTGTCACTCAATAATTTATTTCTTTTCAAATTTTTAATTTAATCAATCAATTTAATACTAATGGTTCGTGATATTTAAATTTGATATATTTAAATGTAATTTCATTGTATTGCATGCTAATAATTTAACATGTATTACAAAATTATTAAAAAATTAAAATTTAAAAAAATTGAATTTTATATTATTAAAATATAAAATGTGATCCGATTTATTATATTTATATATTTATTCACTCATTAAGTTTGAATTTTTAAGTGAATTTTAAGTTTTGGGTGTTATTTGAACAGTTGAGATGTATACAGTGCTTTAACAAGTTGTGTATTACTTTGTAGGATTGGGTTATTGTTTTTCCTTTTTTCTTCTCAACTCTGAGATTTATGTCTTGTTTAGTTTGGTCGAAAATGTTCTTTTACGGGAAATTTTGAATTGTAATAGTCTTATAGTATGGACATTTACTACTATTATATGAATGGATAACTGAGAGAAATTTTGACTTCTCTACTGCATTTTGGATTTTTTTTTTTTTGGGTCAATTTTGCTTATTTAGCATAAGGGTCCATTATGACCAAGAACAATGGATTATGAAAGCTAATATTGAAATGAGTGTTCTATAATAACAGTGGGATAAAAATTTGACAAGAAAAACTGAATTGGATTGGAGAGAATGCCCAAAAAAAAAAAAGGAGAGAGAGATAGAGAAAAAAGAAAAAACAATCGAACGTTTATTATGTTGTTGTAGCATGGAAGGGAAAAGGGTTTTTTTATCTGTACCGCATAATACAAATTTAGGTATGACAAATAAATTTTTTGCTACAACAGGATCAAACATAGAGTAAGTACACTGTAAAAGCAAAATCTTTTTTTTTTTTTTTGAAAAAAATAGATAAATAGGGTAATATTCACAATTTTATCAAATAAAAAAAAGTAAATATATATATATATATGCACACTATATCATGAACTACTCCTAAACTAAATTCAAGAATATACTCCATGAGTCTATTTAGAATTGACCACTCCAAAGATAGAGTTGTACACAATTAGAATATGTATTTAATTTTATTACTAGATTATAACGTTAGATGGTGTAAAAGCCTCTCTCACCGAGGCCCTTTCTCATTTACTTCAAGTACCAAAATAGGACAATGGGGAAATCCAATGCACATCCCAGAGGGTCCAACGGTGCCTGCCGTGGGGTCCAATCTAAGGTTGCAACAATATAAAAGCCTCAAAATGGCTAGGGGCATTGTCCGATGGGTCAATTCCAAACCATCCCAATTATCCAAGAACAGCTTTTCTCGGCAATAGAGCGATTCTCAGTCACGGGTCATTTTCGATTTGTGCCACCTGACCCTCCCTCTCGTCATTTGCTGCAATTGAAGTGAAAAGACCAGTTAGGCCCCAGTAGAAATTTTGATTACCAAGAGGGCTCTCGTTAGCTCTCGGCAGAGATGATTTCGCTTAAACCAGCGTTCATTTTAATATTGAACTGTGTCCATGTTTTTCTTGCTCATTGTCCATGTCTGTCCAATTTTATCTTTGGTCTCGGAAGTCCAATCTTAATCAGTAACTTGGATTTGAGCAAAGTAACAATGAAATCGTTTGCTTCCGAAATTCTACATTTCTTTAGCGACGGTCGAAAGGCTCCACTTTAATGCAAACTACCCCACATGCACCAATTTCCCACAAAATATAGATTTCAATTTCCATGTACCCTCCCCCGCCCCCCACAAAAATGAATTAACTAATTATAGAGTACTACCATCGTTTGATTCAACACTCGAGGATGCATTAATACCGTGCTCTTTTGAGCCTTCACTATTTAATTTACCAATTTTTGTATACTGATTATTGCTTTCACCGTGATTAGGTTTTCTGATTAGTGGACTCTTGATGATCCAGTGAAAAAGTTTGTGGATGCCCTTGCGATGATTAATTTCGTGCACATCTATTCTTCCTGTTTGTGCTGATTCCCGCAGTGTTTTTTCCTTCTCCATAACAACGTTTAAACTTGCTGATTCCTATGGATAAGTAAGATCAAAAAGCCTTCACCATCTTGAAGTTTGTTCTTCTTTTTAACTGAGGCAGGCTCAGCACCTTGAAATTTGGCTAGACAAACAAGTTTTAAATATATGGGTAATTTGCAATGGGCACAAATACAAACATCAGATGTAATACAACGCAAATATAAAGACACATAAATTTTTAAAAAATTAAAATACACGTATAATGTAAATAGAATCATATATATATATATATATTAGTATTTTTTAAATTTAGAATTTATAATAATTATCATATAATTTTATATTATAATTATTATTTTATTAATAATTTGAAAAAATATATGTTACATAGTTATGTAACATTATATTTAAGAAATTATAATTTAAAATAATTAATAAAATAAAAATATCTTATTATTATTATTATTATATTATTTGTTAACATGTTTATTAAGAAATTATTAGATATTTAACTTTTAATATCTTTTAAATTAATTATATACATACATTTAATATATATTTGAAAAATTAATACATATATATATATATATATATATACATATTAAAAATATTTAATACATTAATTAAAAATATTTAATTTTTAATTTTGTTAATCAGATAAATTTAAAATATTCGGCATTTATGCAACATAAGTTTACATTATATAAAAATGTCCCTCTTTCAAAATTTATACATTTTTATAAATAATAAATTTTAACATAAAATAATATGTTAAAATTTAATATATAATTTATATTTAAGTATTGTTTAACACCCTCGAGCGTGTAAGGACTGAGCTGCCGACACCTTCAAGTCTTACAACTGCATCTAGCGTACCCCGTGCGTCCTTCTTTCGCGTCAGAGCACATGCCGCTGTACATTGCAACTTAGAAGTCCAAAGATAAAGAGAAGGAAGAAAAACAAAGGAAAGGTTGATGACGAATGGGCAAAAAATGACACAGCTGCCGGAGGTAGCAGTGCAGCTACAGGAGTCAAAGGTGGCGGCGGCGGCTGAGAACAGCGGCAAAATAAGCGAACCCCAGTTGGGGCCGCCGGTGGCTAGGCCTTTTGGCTGGAAAGCTGAGGTCTTGCTAGTGATGCTGAGGCTGCTGTGTATGGTGACCTCAGTGACGGCACTCTCATTAATGGTCACGGCCCGTCAGTCAGGCACTGTCTCCGTCTATGGCTTCATGCTCCCTCTTCACTCCAAGTGGTCTTTCTCTCACTCTTTTGAGTAAGTAATTAACATTAACTCAGCTCAATTCTTTGGAACATTTTTTTTTTTTTTTGGCATGAAATAGAAAAAAAAAAGAGGATATTTTATAGTCTTAAAAAAGTGAATTTTGAGAATATACATTTAGTTTTACTCAACGTTTCAATAAAGATTAGAAGCCATCACCTTCTAGTGTTTTTTTTTTTTTTTTCTTACATTTTCTTGGCCACCCAATGAAAGCATTACATTTCCTGGGAGTTCAAAACCTGTATCTAACCCGTCCTTTCTAGCATTTTCTCATGAAGCAAACAGTCCACAATCAATGGACTACTCCTCTCTTCTTTGTCTTCTTTCTTTCCCCTTTCCTTGTTTTTCTTTTAATATTTTTCTTTGTTTGTTTGTTTTTTCGCTATTTTTTTCTTTTGTCGCTAGTTAGGTAGTGAACTAGAATTGACCGACAAAACTGGGGTCCGGTCTTTGATTGTTTGTCATCTTATGTGTCTTTGTGCCGAAGAAATTGCCCGTGTTTGGTTGCTTGTGTGACAACAAATTTTGGGACTCTAAACTTATGGGTTCGTGGCTTTTGAATAATGAACAAAATCAAACCCGTGACAATTGTTTTCTTTCCACTTTTTTCGTTGTCTTCTATTTGTTTTTGTGTTTTTTAATCTCTTGCACATACCATTTTGATCCTTGTGGTTATTGATTCGTAGGATTTTCTTGTGTGTCATTATGTTTGGGGTAATGAATCAGGTTGGTTCATAGTAACAATTCCTAGTTGTTGGATCAAATGACTATACTGTATCATCGTACCATTCAATGGTGGTAAGGCCTTATATGGCCACAATCCTAGTCTGGTCAGCCCTGTCTTTACAAAGAAAAAATGGTTGGCACCGTGCGATTCAAGTTGTTATTGCCCGGGTCTTAGGTGTGGAAGAACCATGTGGAGTCTCAAGTGTTCAAGTGACGGGTTCTTCTTATAGAGGAGGTTGAAATATACTCTAAACCGGTTGGTACTTCATAGGGGAAAGATTGAATCACAAAGAATGACCCGACCTCACCCATGAGGGACGATGTCCCTTTTTTGACGTAAAAGCATTCCAAGAAAATGCTGCTAATTTGAATGGAAACAGTTTAAGTCATAACAAGAAGGTTTAAGTATTTGGATGCATGATCATCATTTTAAGGGTGATTACTGTTATCTAATGTGAGCAGGTATTTGGTTGGAGTCTCAGCAGCCACTACAGCATTTTCCTTGCTGCAACTGCTAGTTAGCTTGTTGAGGCTGCTTAGAAAATCACCAGTGATTGCATCAAGAAGTCATGCGTGGCTTATTTACGCAGGGGATCAGGTACACACACGCTATAAGGTGCAGGGTTAGTTTTGTTGTAACGATAAAATTAGTCCATTGTACACTATGATGCCCTTTTTGGCTAAAGTGAGCAAAGAATGCCATTAGTATGTAACATGTGTGGTATTGGTTGTGCATCGAAAGTAACTATGAATCTGGTTTTATTCTCATCAGTTTTCATACTCAGCTTCTTTAGTAAAGGCTCTATTGCTTATTTGCTTAGGCAAATGATTGTCTTGAAAACTAATATAGTCTTACCAAATAAAACTTGTTCAATGAGGTCTTGTATCTTGAACTCTATGCAGCAAAGCACTGGGAAACTTGGATTCCATATTCACTGGATAGCTCAAGTTTCTGTTTAATTGTGTGGCCAAGCATGCAACTTATATTGGATCAATGCTTGTTATTTAGAATTTAGCAACTTCATATAGTTGGGAGAGATGGGCAAAGGCTTTGGCTTTGTGGGGGTTAGTGCAGGTTTGAGACCTCGTGCCTCGGGATTTTCATTTGTGCCTTTTTGTATATGTGATTAATCTTACTCCTTTCATTGCGGTTGAGATGTAAAATTGGGGTAGTATTTCTCCTCATCAAATTTTTGTATCCCATCAGTATTCATATTCTCTTGAGTCTATTAAGTTATTTTACTGTTGAAGTTGTTTACAATCATCAATAAACAAAGGACTTCTTGTCAGTAGAAGTTCGTCCTCCAAATATATAGCCTATATTTCTTCTTAACAATTCAGTATTTAATTTATTAATCTTTTATTTATAAAATGAACTGAATGATAAGAAAAAGTTCATGTAATCAACTTAAATTAAACTTGAAATTAAAACTCTGCTGTTGTTGTTACTGCTGCTGCTGCTGCAGCACTTAAACGTGCATTTTTAATGAACTTTGGATCACTTCATTCACATTTTTGTACTTGACAAGGATTGTGTTTAATCTTCAAATTCTAGGTGTTGGCATATGTGATGATCAGTGCTGGATCGGCTGCGTCGGGGGTGACCAACCTTAATCGGACAGGAATAAAACACACAGCTCTGCCAAATTTTTGCAATCCTTTGAGCAACTTCTGTGACCATGTTGCTGTCTCTATAGCATTCGCTTTCTTTAGCAGCTTCTTGCTTGCCGCATCTGCAATTCAGGAGGTCCTGTGGCTTTCCAAGTCCAAATATTGATATTCTCTGTGCCCCACCAAGCATCTTTTCTATCAATATTGGTGAGCATATGACTGCTGGGAGACACCGTGTATTTTTTAGCAAATTCCAGTAATTTCCGCTTTCATTTACTGGGAATTTTGTAATTCAAGGGAATTGAAGTGCCCTTTGTAGAGAACATCGCTTGGCTTTCTTACGATGCTAGTTCCTAATTTAGTGTAAGTTACTGAAACTCCTGCTGATTGTTATTAGGATGGAATGGAATCACAGGTGCCATCAATTTCTTTTTCTCTCATCTTTTTGGTTTGTGGTGATCATCTTTGGTTTCAATTACTGATGTCCAACTTGGCAGGTGGAAGACGAGGCTAAATAGGTCCTACTTCCAATTTCTCATTAAAAAGAGGAATGATGATCACACGGAGCAGAGGTTAGGAAATGCACACAAGGTCTAGATTTAAGGTTATTAATGTGATAATGAAAACGGAAACTTTAACAATACAAGATGGGATTGGCTCACTCCCCGTTAATTTGCAAGATGACCCATCAGTCGTTTTAGTAGTAAGTATACTTAACATCTTTCAGTTACATCTAAAGATCATTTTTGACATCTTAAGGTCATACTCATACCTCATCAAACAAAGGAAATAATGATTAAGGGAAATGCCCACTCCAAATCAAAGAAATGAAGCATGTTTAGCTTGTTATTAATGATACTATTTCTTTTATCTAAAATATCAAATTTGATGAAAATAATATTATTTTATTTATTAATTACACATTTATAGTAATTAGATGTATGATCATAACTAATTCTAAAAATTATGAATTGTAATTAACAATCATGATCATAACATTTTATGTGTATATTTAGTATCAAAATACTTCTCATCCATAAAATGAGCATTTTCAATAGTTTTTATATTTATGCATTTGACTCGTATTAAACTCATATTTATGTAATATTTTTTATGTTTATTTGCTTCCGTTGTTATCTGATCCACGGTTATAATTCTAATTTTTGATTATCAGCTCTTCTTTAAACCAAATAAACCTTGAACTGTTACAATTCAAACTAATCACACCCCCCCCCTAAATCGAAGAGGTGTGATGCAAGAGCATGTTGGGTTGGAATTGGGCTGAATAAGAGAAAAACCTTAAAGTCTACAAAATCCAATTAAAAAGGACCTGCGTGCCCAAACAAGGCCAACTCTTTATGGTTTTAACCATCTGCATTTAAAACCAGCTCCGAGACAAGTCTCGTAACTTCAGCAAAAGCGGTGCGTTTTCAGCATCGCCTGCCTCGTATTGTATGTTGCGATTGCAGCGGGCTCTCTCTGCCTGCAGCTGCAACGGACACGAGAGCACACAACACAGAACTGAGCTCTCTTCAAATTCAATGTCAGTTCTATCAAACTAAGCTCGCTGTCTTAACATACTGTAAATTGAAACAATGTGAGTTAACTTCTTGTTTTTTTTCGTTTTCTCTGGGTCCCTGAATCATTTATTTCTGTCTTTACTTTTCCATTTTCATGGCTACCCATTTCCCTTTGATCAATTCAATACACCCCAAAACCCAAAACCCCATCAAAATTCCACTAAAGTTTTCAACTTTCCCTTCCATTTCATGCCAAAAACATGACCCAGACCTTGAATATGATGATAAAGTAGAGAAAAACCGTAAAGTTAAGGAACCCCATTTAAGTTATCTGACTGCTATACCTATAACTCTCACTGTAATCTCCACCTCTCTAAGGGCAGAGCCTGTTCTTGCAACTGCTGCAAAAACAGCCCCTAAGAAGAAAACCCAGAAAAAATCACAACAAGAGGCCTTAACCCCGGAACAGCTTAAGCAATGGTCAAAGAATTTACCAATTGTGTCCAATAGGATACCATACACTGAAGTATTGGTTTTCAAAGGGAGCAATAAGCTTAAACATGTTATTAAAGCACCTGGGGCAGGATTAAGACAGCGAGTTGAGGCGGTTTTGGTTGTTTTGGATGATAATCAAGTGTTTAGGACTGTGTTGCCTTCGTTGGAGAGTGATAGGAGGTTTTGGGATTCATGGGATGAGCTAGCAATTGATTCTATCTGTGTTAATGCATGTATGCCTCCGGTTAAAAAACCAGAGCTCCCTAAGCCATATTTGGGATTTCTATGGAAAGTTCCAGAGTTTATGCTGTCAAGATTTAAGCCAAGGAAGGAGTCCAAAAGAGCTCTGGAGTTGAGGAGGGCAAGAGAGGAGTTTCAGAGAAAAAGGAAAGAAGAGTTGGTGAGAATGAGAGAAGAACGGGAAATGATGGAGAGGGTATTGAAAATGCAGCAGAAAGAAGAGGAGAGGAGGAGAAAGATGGAGATTAAGAGAAGGAAGTATGAGAAATCATTGCGTGATGCACGGAAAAACTATACCCGAATGGCAAATCTTTGGGCAAACTTGGCACAGGACTCAAATGTGGCAACTTTGTTGGGATTGGTGTTTTTTGTGATATTTTATCGGACAGTGGTGCTTAATTACCGTAAACAAAAGAAGGACTATGAGGATAGGTTGAAGATTGAGAAGGCAGAGGCAGAGGAGAGGAAGAAGATGAGAGAGTTGGAGAGGGAGATGATGGGGATTGAGGAAGAGGAGGATGAGACAGAGCAAGCAAAAGGGGAGCAGAATCCTTACCTGCAGATGGCTATGCAGTTTGTGAAGTCAGGGGCACGCATTAGGCGAGCGCAGAATAAGAGATTGCCCCAGTACTTGGAAAGGGGTGTGGATGTGAAATTCTCAGATGTTGCTGGGCTTGGCAAGATACGTCTTGAACTTGAAGAGATTGTGAAGTTCTTCACACATGGGGAGATGTATCGAAGGAGAGGAGTGAAAATACCAGGTGACATTTGGAAAACAAGACAAATTATATTTGAATCTAATTATGTAATTCAATTTCTAAATTCATAATTTGGCATTCACTTTTTTGAGGAAGCTTAATTAATTAATGTTTCTGTAACATATTATTTCATATAGGTCTTTCCTTGTTGGAAGCCCTGAATAGGAGAGCCTTTGCATCACATTATTTATATCTTGTTTTCAAGAAATGTTGCTCTTTTGGCATACTTCTTCCTTAGTCACCCTAGATATTTACCCATGTTTGTCTCAATTTCATAAAGGCATTTCTTATTTTTAAGGGCATTTTAGTTGCATGTATTCCCATTCGAGAGGGAAGCCCTTACATGGATTGTAATGTCATAATGCTTTGTGCATGGTGATCACAGAAACACAGTCTTTTGCTCTGCTTCTTTTTGGCTTACTGCCTCAAAACTCACTGAGGCTTGATCCCAGACACCAATCATACTGATGACATTTTATTGTAGTTTGTCCTATGTTAAAATTTTGGAAAGGAAGAAGAATAAAGGATGTAGAGTGAATAATTACAATATCAGACTTTCTTTTTTTGCAGTGTCCTAAGATTTTCTGGTTCTTGTTTGGTTGCTTATGGTAGGCCATTCACACTTGATATAATGTTAGCATAACTTGCTTAGCTTGAGTTGACTTTTTATCAGGCGGTATACTTCTTTGTGGGCCTCCTGGAGTGGGGAAAACCTTACTGGCTAAAGCTGTGGCTGGTGAGGCAGGTGTGAACTTCTTCTCCATTTCGGCTTCTCAGTTTGTGGAAATATATGTTGGAGTTGGTGCTTCTCGTGTTCGAGCACTCTATCAAGAAGCAAGGGAAAATGTGAGCGTTGCTTTCAGCAGCTATAATTTTGTCTCGTCTTGTTGAGTAATTATGAACATGATGTTTGATATAGTGTTCTATCTTGGTATGCCTAATATTGATGGCAAAATCCATGTCCAGATCCTGTTTAGTGTTCTAACTAGATATAAAATTGGTCCTTATGTTAATCCTTGTTATATTTCACAGTTTCAAAGTTAAAGCAGAGGCAAACTATTTGCCATTGTGCGAAGATTCTCCTATCAGTTGTAATCCCCCCCCCCAAACCTATCTCATAAGGCTTTTTTAACTTCTTCAAGATCCTGAAGCTTTTGTCAGAGATTGACAATTTTTTGCATCTCATGATGGCTAGTTTTATTTGCACAGGCTCCATCTGTTGTCTTCATTGATGAACTGGATGCTGTTGGAAGGGAGCGTGGCTTGATTAAAGGTTCTGGTGGACAAGAACGTGATGCTACTCTTAACCAGGTCGGTTGGGGCATTTTACTATGTCCATGGTTCTGGCCTTTAATGTTGCTATTGCATGTAAGACCTCCTATGTGGGTTGATATTCTGTGTTTTTCATTTCAGCTCCTTGTGTCCTTAGATGGGTTTGAAGGAAGAGGAGAAGTGATCACTATTGCTTCTACAAATAGACCAGATATTCTGGATCCTGCTCTTGTGCGACCTGGACGCTTTGATCGTAAAATTTATATCCCTAAACCAGGCCTTATAGGCCGTATGGAAATACTGAAGGTGATGATTACATCTTCACTATATGCTTACTTGTTATTGTATTTTTGACATTTATTTGCTTTGGAATAGGTTCATGCTCGTAAGAAGCCTATGGCTGAGGATGTGGATTATATGGCTGTTGCTAGCATGACAGATGGAATGGTTGGTGCAGAGCTGGCCAACATAATAGAGGTTGCTGCAATAAATATGATGCGTGATGGGAGGACTGAGGTATTGCCAATTCTTGGAAAGTAACATTGTCTTTTTTATTTCCCAGTACTCTTTTTTTGTTTGTCATTTCTATCTGAAAACACTAGGAGGATATTCAAGAAACAGGCAATTTGAAACTTGGATGGTTTTTAACATTCTTCCTACATAGAAGACTGAAAATTTACGAGCTTGGTGAGGTCTATGCCAAGAATTGCTGGAGCAAAGCATCAATGTCTATTCTGAGAACCTTGCCCATTTGATGTTCTGGGATACAATTTAGTCCACATTATGTCTCCAATTGTAGGCAGCTCATTGATTGGGTTGATTGTTTGCTGGTCAAATCGAAAAATTCCTGTGGTTGATATTTTCTCATTTAAATTGATCTGTAGTTCTGATTGTTATTCTTGTGGTGAATCATGTATTACTGATTTTTCCTGCTTGTGCAGATTACAACTGACGACTTACTTCAAGCTGCACAAATAGAAGAGAGAGGAATGCTGGATAAAAAGGAAAGGAGCCCTGATAAATGGAAGCAAGTAGCTATTAACGAAGCAGCCATGGCTGTTGTGGCTGTGAACTTCCCTGATCTTAGAAACATTGAGTTTGTATGGTCCCTAAACTTGTCTTTCTCGAACATTTTACGGTTGACCAATTTTATGTGCTGGTACTCTACATGTGCTATTTATATTCCTGTGCTAAATTAAGATTTTGACTCAAACTTTTCATGTTTATCTTTATGTGGCACATCAGTTTAAACATTGAGTCCCCAAAGTGCCACCAGGCAGTCTGTACTATAACTGTATAAACAAATCTGCATCTTAGTGTACATTATTTTATTTAGCAAAGATTTGCTAGGTATTTTGTAGTGGCTAGTTTGATG
Source organism: Bruguiera parviflora (assembly GCA_019804595.1). NCBI lineage: Eukaryota > Viridiplantae > Streptophyta > Magnoliopsida > Malpighiales > Rhizophoraceae > Bruguiera > Bruguiera parviflora. Next base: position 9,887,080 of record CM034051.1, on the reverse strand, counting down.
TTGGATTTCAGCAGGCTATAGATAGGAGGAATGTTTTGCAGTTTTCCATAGCTAAGCTGCTGGACTTCTTAGGCGGTTCTTATTGTTACAACATTTAATTGATGTGCACCATGGTACAGTGTTTGGCACATTCACCACACATTATCGTTCTTGTCAGTATTTTTATTGATAAAATTTTCTTTGAATTAGGTCACAATTGCTCCTAGAGCTGGAAGGGAACTTGGTTACGTTCGGATGAAAATGAATCATGTCCAATTTAAGGAAGGAATGCTTAGGTACATTTTCTTCAACTCTGGTTTGTTAATTTATTATAATGGGTGAAAGAAACTGAAAGGAATGTGAAGTCAAGCAAAACTTTAGCAATTCGATGATGCTGAAGCATTGTTCTGACCCTTAAGAGCATGTGCTACCCTTAGCTTTAATTTATCTTTGCCAAAGTAGCTGCTTGTTGAGACTGCCTTAGGGGATTATAATTGTCTCCATTACAGACTCCTTTTTTCCCTTTTATTGTGCAGTCGAAAATCCCTCCTGGATCATATCACCGTTCAACTAGCACCACGTGCAGCTGATGAGCTCTGGTACGGAGAGGATCAGGTAAATTACTTCTTAGTATATAAGTATTTAGCCACTTGATGGGAAACTATAGTGGAGAATTGGACAGTTATAGGGTTGCTGACCTTTTTCAAGGTCAGACTCTTGTATCTTTGAGGATGACAGCAATGATGTGTCACTGGTTTTGCAGTAAGGTTCTTAATGATATGATTTGACTCAGTTGGGAGGAAAACAAAAGAATGATCCTTTTATGTGATATACCTTCCCTGTGATTCTTGTGTGATGTACCTTCCCAGTGGTTCTTGTGAATTTAACCTCACATGCTCAATACTCTAGTTTCAATGAGATATTACCGGACTTTGCATTTCCTAATGGAGTGAAACATCTGTCCTGTTTACCAGTAAAGGGAATGAGAATAGAAATTCTATTTCCCCTTAGTGTTTGGTATTCTATTAATGTAATGTAGTCTTCTCTGAAAGAAACATTCTCATGGCCTAAAAGGTGCTTAATTTTCATTCCAGTTGAGTACAATATGGGCTGAAACAGCAGACAATGCCAGGTCAGCTGCACGAACCTATGTTCTGGGTGGACTTTCTGAGAAACATCATGGCTTATCTGACTTCTGGGTTGCAGATAGAATAAATGTATGCGTACTACCAAAATTCAATTTTCTACACCCTCTATTGTGATTGTCAGATGCTTAACATTTTTCTGTCCTGAAACCATCGTATCCATGAAAATGAATAGTGGCTTTCTCAATCTTTCTCCGGTGGTGGGCGCAAATGTTTCAAAAACAGGAGAGAAATGACACATTCGTTTGGTGTCTGGCTGTCTGCTTACATATGTGCACGACTGCACACACGCTTCGCATACACGTATATATGTACACGAACATGCACGTGGGCTTTACCAATCTCGTGATGCATTTCATGATGGAAATTTGCCATTCCAGGAAATTGATTCAGAGGCACTGCGGATTCTGAACACGTGTTATGCACGTGCAAAAGAGGTACTTCATATAACTTTTAAGAATTGCTTATTTGCATCTTCTTGTTGTCTTCATAGAGCGTAAATTATTCCATTAAATATCAGATTCTACGGAAGAACGAAAAGCTGATGGATGCTGTCGTTGATGAACTTGTTCAGAAGAAAAGTTTAACTAAACAAGAATTTTTCAGCTTAGTTGACTTGCACGGCTCCGTAGAACCTATGCCGCCAAGTCTACTCGACATCAGGGCTGCCAAGCGTGCACAGTTTCAAGAAATGATGAGTCGTCTGAAGGAAACAACTATAGAGAGCAATGCATAACCAGAAAACCAAGAGAAACCATTTGATAAAGCATAGCCATTTTTCGGTTTAGGATGCAGCAGAATTCACTGGCTTTTTTGATTTTTTTGTCTGCTTGCTTCATGATAAACCCTGAAAATTTCTTTTTTCCTGACTAATGTGATTGTAAGTCTCAAGAGAGTTTATTCGACAGCATGCAGTGATTTACAACCCTATATGCTCAAATGTTGATTTTCATTGTTTTTGTTTTTGTTTTTTTTTTGTGAATTCTGATTAAAAACAAATGGAGATAAATTATCTAATAAATCTTATCCAGACCAAGTCTGTCTCTATAAGATACGAGGACGAGGGTGGCGATGGTCATAGTTGTAATCTCGTACTCAAAAGAGTAACCAAGTCCCTCTAAATGAAATGATCATACACCAAAAGTCCAAAGTGTTTATTGGTCGGCGTGCACACACATTCAATGGCGTGGAAATCATATGCCTATTCTTGGCTTAAAAAATGGGAATTCATCCCCTAAAATAATTTTCACATTGGATTTTACTAATTAAAAAACGAGAGGAAAACAAGGAAAAAAAAAAATCATAATGGGTACTTTTGTCTTTCTAATGGCCCGGCATAAGTCACTTCAGACTACGTCAATCTCAACTCCACAGTCAAAAGCACTTCTTTCAACTGTAACTTCGACCACTTCTAAAACACGTTGTACCGTCTAACGATCCATTTACAACTATCAATAAACCGCCAAACCCCACCACGATTTTTTCATCAGAAACCGCCCACTACTCACTCGCAGCTATATAGCTCTCTCCTTTGAATGAAATGATCAACACCCACATAGCGATTTTGCATCAGATATCAATTCTCAAGGAAAGAAAATGAAGTTCGATAACATGGCGTCATCCCTTTTGGCTCTCTTCGTTTGCACTTGTTTGGTCACTCTAGCATTCACGGATGGCAGGTTGGTCAATGCAACAAGGGTGTTTAGAGTGGGTGATGAGTTTGGTTGGCAGCAGCCTGGCGCTAATGACACTTCTGTGTATAGTCTCTGGGCTGCCGGGAATAGATTCCAAGTTGGAGATTCTCTCTGTGAGTTCATGATTTTTTTTTTTCCTTTTCTTTGGAAAAAATAATTTTATTCTTTGCAATTAGGCCAACTGCAATTGTTTTTGGTTGCATGCATCTACCTAGAGAAGTTTTAATCTAAGGGTCTTACACGTTCCTGGTCCAAATTTTACTGACTATGTCAAAAGTTTGCTTGTCAGAAATTGTGTTTGCAATTCTCACTTTTCATGTTAGTTATACATTGTACGCTCAGATTCCTAAGAATTATGAATATTTAGAGTTTCTTTCATTTCTATTAATTGCAGACAATTTGTCATTCAATCACTTGAACGAATGAGAAATGAGATTGCGCAACTTTTTTTTGTCACAAACTGTATTGGTGAACTTCTGAAAGAAAGCTTGGATCGGCCTTTCGTTTATTTATTTATTTTTTTTGCAAGCAGTTGTTGCAATGCAAAATTGATTTGGTTACTTGTTTGTGAAGTAGAATGGAAACACTGCTCTCATCCTGTAATGATTAAGTATTTCTGTTATCTACCATTGTTTTTAATCAGTTCCTGATTTCAGCTTTTGAGTACAAAAATGATTCAGTACTCGAAGTCGACAAATGGGGTTATTACCATTGCGACAGCAACAGACCAATTGCTGCCTTCAACAATGGAAAGGGTCATTTCCAGCTTGACAGGGCAGGACCATTCTACTTCATCAGTGGAACACCTGAGCACTGCGGGAACGGCCAGCGTTTGATCGTTGAGGTGATGGGTCTGCACCACCATGGCTCACATTCTCCATCTTCATTTTCAGCTCCACCTGACCTGGCACCATTACCCCAACCAAGTTCAGGAGGATTACTCCTCGTTGCTCTTAGTTCAGTATTAGTTGTCCTCATTACCACCTTTGTAGCTTTGGTTTTATGGTGTGCACCATAACCAATTCTCTCTCCTCGAGTCATTGATTACATATTGGACAATTAATATTGGTCTACAGTTATGGTAGGAGTTTAGTTGGATTGTTTTGACTATTGCTTGTTAATTGTCATTGTACTATGAATTTCTTATTGTATTGCTAGCTTATTCCACTTAAATATGCAAGCCCTTGTATCTACTCCTATTAAGATTTCTGCATCACTCAGTGTGATTTGAGAGATAATCTAATAATTTGGTGAAACTAAGTCATTGAGTGTTAAGATTAATGAGCTTGCAAACTTGATAACATATTGATTGACTCTAAACATGCTCTGGTTTCGAGTTCAAGATCTCGGAAGGGACAACGATAATAGAAAAGATGGTCAGTTAATTATGATAATATCTGTATTGTTGAGCATGGAGTCAGGTTGGGCTCCACAAATGCCCCATATTTAGTAACTTCAAGCCGATTTGTCTAGGGGGCCTTAGATTGTTCCGGGGCCGAACTTAGAGCATTAGATCTTCAAACTTGGCGATGAAGTGGGCTGCTCGATGCACTTTTCAAATGACCTCAGCTTCATGGCCGTTGTCTCTGGAGTCCAATCAAGTTTAGCTTAATTTGGCTAATTATCTTCTTGACACTAATCTTGTTCTCTCCATTATGTACTCTCTTTGCAGTGAACGAATTTTAGGAAAAGATATATTGATAGCTTTTTTGCGAGCAAGTTAAAAAATTAGATCAGTAGAATTGAATTTGAATTGATGTAAAACTTATCTTATTTATTCTAATTCATAATTTTAATGATAAATTAAAAAATATTAAATCTTTAATTCTTTTTATTTTTATTTATATATTTTACTTAATATTTAATATATTAAATTACACTTAATATAGACAACAAGAAAGTGAAGAACTCTTCCCTATCTTTTCAGGGGAAAATTAAAATAAAAAAGAGGAGACTTCATATAAATCAAAATTGAAATCCAATAAAATATGGTTCAACATCTTCACAAAAGTTGTATCACAAGGGTGAAATCATTCCACAATAATTTCACGTGACCTTTATTTGAGCATCGCTTCACATGACTAAAAAGAATAAAAATTCTCAATAATATCAAGAAATGACTTGATTTGAAATTGCTTACTTCATCTTCATTTTATTATTATCAAAAGAAATGAAATGTCGTAATTTTTAGTGATTATTTGTATTTTATTTTTTTTATCTTTTTAATGAATTTTATTGTAAAAATAGTAAATGATGAATACTAAATTTTTTTCAAATATTTTATTAAATAAAATTTTATATTTTTATATTTTAAATTTTATTTTTAAAAAAATATAAGATTTATTATGATTGATAAAAATTATTTTTATTATATAATTTATAATTTAATAAAAATAGTGATTTGTTGGAATAGATGGGTCATTTCAACTAACAATTATTGATGGAGTATCTCGATGATAATCTAAACTATTTAAGTAAGTCCAAGTTCCATAAAGTTATGTGTTTGACAAAACAAGAAAGCTTTCTTTTCCTCCACCAAAACCAACTTAGGGTTAGGCTTGGGTGAAAATTTCCTAGACGGCTAATAATAAGAAAGCCCCGAAAAGATTAAGCAACTAAGTGACTCTAGACCTCATTTGTTTACTTGATTTAGGAGGCAACAACACGAGTCTAAGAAAAGTTGAAGCCAAGCAAAAGAAATTAATGACGGAAGAAGCCCTCGAGGAAAAGAAACTTAATTATGTCTGGTCAATGCAACTATGCCAAGTAAAGCTGTAATCCTAACAAATTGACAACTCGAGAGATTGAGATTGATCTGATCAGAAAGGTTCAAAGATGGAAAGCTATACACGATTAGCATGATGGAACAATAAATTATCTCTGTAAACAGGCAGCTTTTTGGGTTCATGCTTTTTTTTTTTTTTACATTAAAATTTGGGCATTTTGTTGGACTAAATACAATGTATTATTATTATTGTTATTATATTATCCTCCCAAGATTAATAAAGCAAAAATTACTTTATGGTGGGTTTTGGATTCAGCAGTCTTAAATTGATTTCACTGTACATACATTTCGTTTGTGTTTCATCTCATTGAAAAAAGCCAAAAAAAAAAAAAGAATAAGAAAATATAAAATCAATAAAACGAAAAGAAGTGACACCCCACGCCCAGTGGGACTCGAACCCACAATCGCCTGATTAGAAGTCAGGCGCCTTATCCATTAGGCCATAGGCGCCGTTAGATTATCTCCTACGAATGTATGAAATTATCGAATATCTCTTACCTCCTCATTCCCCCGGCAAGCGCTTAGAAGTTTCAACTTTTATCCCATTTTAATTCTGAAAAGGTAAGTACGAGATTTATGAGAGTTGAGAGAGTTATATATATTGCATAATTTATGATTTAATGTGCTTCATAATAAATTTAAAAAGAAAATTGAAATGTGGGGAAAAAATTGAGTTAAATAAATGAGGAACCTCATTACATGCAAATAGTAAGATGGGACTAATAAAGTAATTTTGATTGGAGATCCTAATAAGTTTTTAGCAACTAAAAGAAGAATTGGTAGAAATTTTCATAGGCGAAGCAAATCAAATATATTTTCAGACAAAGAAGATTAAAAAAAAAAACAAAAGAGAGAAGCCCCAGAGATTCTACATCCTCTTGGATTAGGGTTCGACCAAGTTCAATGGCCATAAAACTAACAGATTGTGTTCCACCTCGTGTATGCAGTGGTATGCATATAATTATCACAACTAGATCACAGCCAATGCACAGCTACCAGTCAAGAGATTTTTTTTTTTTTTTTTTGTTTTTTTGTTTTTGAGAACCTACAAGTCAAGAGACCATTGAAACCTCAATTAGTCGAAAAATTGAAGCGTGAGCAGAGTAATAGGCACCTAACAGTAGAAAGCTTCATGAATCACTATCATTTTCATACAGCCAAACGCAGCTACATCATTTATGAACCCAACAGAGAAGAATTAGTTGATTCCAGCTATGATATTCCACGGCCGATGGCTTCAAAATCTCAATTATTAACCCCTCGTAGCCACCTAGTTAGCCTCATTCCATTGGATTCTAGCACTAGTAGGGAGAAGTTATCAGGGGCCACTGAGGGGTCAGGTGCTGCATTCCGCAGTGAAGAGAGAGCAGACGACTTCCATTAGTTTTTATGGCCAATACTATGATCCAATTGCATTGTTTTGCTACCTAAAGAAAGCTATATGACTAAACCCTAGTTTTCCTCCATATCTGTTTTTTTTTTTTTATTTAATTTTTATGTTTATCTATAATTCATTCAACTGCCGGAGTGGTATCCCTCACCCTCATCACCGGTTTTCGTCTAGGGTTTGCAATATCTTTCGCCATGTTTTTTCTTTTTTTTTTTCCAACCAAAAAGATATTTTTCAGTTATATCAATTATCCCATATGTAAACTATAGACGAAACTAACTCACTATTATTCACATTCAACTTCTCTAAAGTGAGTGTTCACTACCTAGACAGGCCACCGCTCTTACACCCGACCTCACTCGGTGTTAACTTTGAAGTCAAATAGCACACAACTCGACGATAATTTCTACTGTTAGGATGCGGATGATAGGGAAGAAATTCGAATACAGACTAATACAGAGTGAAATATCGTCGCATCATTAACTAGAATACACTAGCTAAGGTGCACTATCACCATGTTCTATCACAATCGAAACCACAAATAGATATTGGCTAGACTAGAGGAACACCAGTCATGTGAGCCAACTACCAATGGGAGTTTAATGTGGGCTGAGAATACGACAGGCTTCTATGGGGACCAGCAGTAGATGTGAGCAGGTCAATCTTGTTAATGCCATTCCCACAAGATTAGACATAGCCTTCAAGACCAATGCTGACTGAGTTAATGATTTTTTATTTTTTATTTTTTATTTTTTCAGACATGGTTACCCAGTTAAATTGTCCGAATAAACGATAAGGTCGAAAAACACAAAGGAGGACAGAGTTAGAATAGGAAACTTCTATTTTAACTTTTTTTTTCTTTTTAATTTTGTTAAAACAGATTTATCCACATCGGCTCTTTAGTGTATTAAAAAAAATTTAGTCAAATAACCATACTCAGGCCGAATGAACATCCCCAATGGCGTCCATCTCTCTACGACAGAATACTTGCCCTATCTAACCGTAAAATTAAAGTCAATGTCCATTGCTAGTCCTTTATGACTAGCCATTGCCGTGAGCCCCTCTTGGGGCATTGCTCTTCAAGAAGATGGGCCTCATATTGCATGTCCTATCAAGCTTCGCTACGTCAAATCATTCCAACTACTTGAAATATATCTTGATTAACCATAACATAAGTACCCTTATTATCGTAATTAACAAGTAATTTGTAGGCCGCAATGCATCAATTAATGTTGAGTTAAAGAACTAATGATCTAGATTATGTAATGGTTATGATGCGAATGTTTTAGATTTATATAAAAATTTACAAATTAATCATTTAATCAATTTCAGCCAACCCCACAATTCACGTTGCGAGATTTGTACAAAAGATTTTATAAATGGACAAACGATTTTTGAACCTGTGGTCCTTGGGGCTCCTCTAGAAGGTTGTGGCCACCTCCTAGTCTCCTTCCATGTTAATATTTTCTTCTAAAATTGTACCAACAGGATCCCACAAACTTTACGGGATAAAACCTTGGCCAATTATATATTTTATGTCTCATTCTTGTTTAAAATACTTTTTGCATATCATATTCCATCTCCTAGTAATTGTCATTTTTTTTATGAGCAGGAGGGCACTCACGGGTATACAGGTGCAAAATATTTTCTCTTCCCTCCCCCCCCCTTTTTTTGTGGTCCACCTTGATTGAACATTTCCTGACTGAGGATTCCTTATTATGACGGTACGAAACGATTGCCACTTTACCATAAGCAAATATTGATCAAAGATTCATTTTGGAGCATCATTATCCAAATACAAAAGCATGGGAACTAAGTGTTCTTCTCATGCATGGCGTGCAAATCGCAACCTTTCCATTCCTGAAGTAATTCACTAACTTCATTTTGTAGCTTTCTTTTTCATTTTCTTTTCTTGTTTTTTTTTTTTCATGGAAATTTTCATTTTCTTGTTTGACTTTGCATGAAAATGATATAACTTTCTCGTCTCAATAAAGATTGGAAGCTTGTGAGATGTTTTGTTTTTTTAGAGAAGCTGATGATTGTGATGCCACAAGATCTTGTTTGTTATTAATTTGTAAAATTGGATTTTCATAATAGAATTCACTCTATCTCATTTAACAATTGATTTTTTTTTTTATTTGGTATGCATCTTAAAATAAAAGAATTGAATTAAAATATTAATAAAACCACACCATAGTCAGATTTTTTAAGTGATAGAATTCATATCTTTTATATGTGTGAATCTAAATCAATAAATAATAAAAGGAACTTCAAATGATTTGAATTAAATTCCTCAAGTTTTAGGCATATCAAACACGCTATAAGTGGTTAAACGGTCTTTTTAATTTTTTTGGATAGTTAGATAATGGATCCATTTTTCCATGGGAGAAGAAATTTTATTCTGAAGTCATTGGTTAATCAAGTAACAGCTAGCAAATGGGTCAGCCTGAAGATTAATGAATTGTTGCCTTGCCAGCAAGTATATGCTACGGATGTGTTCCCCCCCCCCCACAAAAAAAACAAAGGGATTTTAAATAAAGTAATTTTTTTAAGTCAAGAAAAGAACACTATAGAAATATAAATTATCATTTATTTAAATAAAATTAGAGGTCATTTATTAATATTCTAATTTAATTTTCGCCACAAAAAGAATCTCTTACTTGGTTACCAGTGGCTTCACATAGTTTCATCCATTTATAAAATATAAGTGATATCAAACCTAAAAAACTCACATGGTACCGAACCCATTTTTTTCATGTAAAAAAGGGACTTGATATTAAGCAGGTTCGATCTCTGACAGGGCGTATGACTACACACACGGTCAGCTTCCAGCTCGAGTGGTAGAAATAATGCAATGATAGAACCAAGATTTAGAGAAGGGAAATATACCCAAGTGAAATGTAGATCAACTACTGTTTATCATTTAATAATTGCAAGTGTACTGAAAATTGGGTTGTGTAAGGAACGAAAAGGACACCTAATCAATGTGGCACCTTCCTCCAGCCCAATGCAATGTCAATTTTCGCTCTTTAATTGGCTAGCGATGTCTCCATGCCTCCCTAAAGCACAACCCATATCCCAAGGGCTAGGGTTCTTGATCTTGACATTTGATCTAACAAAGCTCATGTTGTGGTTAAGATTATGCCATTGGTGTGGTCTTGCCAATTTGCTGGTAGGTCTTCTAATTTTTATGGTGGTTCTTTATACCATGACGCTACTCTCAACCTTATTTTATCCTGTCCAGGCTCTGAATCTTCCCCAATTATTATTATTATTATTATTGTTAGAGAGGTGAGGCGAGGGAGATTCATGCTTTTACAGAATTTTTGTGAGCACAAATCTCGAACGTTTGTTATCGGTTACAAGGTCAAAGGCATGCACTAACTCTTTCGATTTGAATTTCCCTAAAAAATTTAACTTAAGAAATTACTTATCAAGCTCAATACCCTTTTTTTTTTTTTTCTGACGATAAATCCTTAATACCATTCTTTTTAGGACCGGTATAAGTTCACCTTATTTGGTTCATCATATTTAATTCGTTAGACGATTTTATCAATCAGACGCATATTGTTACGTTGTTATAAGTGTTTACAAAAACACATGCAATTATGGCGTTAGCAGCAGATTTAAAAAAAAAAAAATCATCGTAATAAAAGACATGTGCAGCTAATCCATTAAAGCATGCATTAATCAATAAAATTATCCGACGAGTCACATAAGAGGACTAGGCCCTAATTCATACACTTACATCACAGTGCGTTCATCCCCACAAATGAATAGTTGAAAGCTGTTCAGAATGAAATTAGGAAATCTACAAGTGCACGTTACTCTCAATCTAGTAACTGGGCCTTAATTAATCTAAGGTCATTTGTTGATTGAATCACACTAATATACGGTTGTATAATTCAACCAGGTTGGTAAGATCGACCCTTCTATGAAATTTCAATCAGGCAACACCATTAATACATTACCACGCATTTGATATAATGTACCATGGCGGCACGAAATCTTGCTTGTTGACGTTTTAACCAAATGTGAATGGCGGGTATGTACCAATATTAATTGCACCGAGGAGCATTTGAAAAAGGGGTGTTGTTGACAAGGTCTATAAATATCACATAATGTTGGGAAACTTGAGGTAATTCGATACATCTTTTCTCTTATTAATTTGAATTTTCATATCTAAAGTTGCATTTCTTTTTAACAAATAAGAATTTATAAGTAAATGTTCTTAACAAGTTCAAAATTCAATATACTGTAATTAAATATAAAACAATTCATACAAAATTATTATTATTTATATTTAATATTTTTATAATATCTTTTATATATATATATATATATATATATATATATATATATATAGTAAACAAAAAGATTTACTCGACGGAGAGGAGGAGAGTATTTGGAGGAATTGAAAATTTAGAAAGAAGAAAAAAGTGATGAGGCCATGCGCACGTCAACATCCCACAGGGAATGTTTATTTATTTATTTTTTGAACAGTCTTGGCCAACGGTACATTCTGCAGACGTCATCATCGCCGTAAGTTCCAAGCCTTTCCAACGGCACTCTTTGAATTTTCCCCCCGCACGGCACAATCAAGAAAGAAACATAACACTGAGGGCCACCCGTTACTGCCACTCGTCGGAATTTTGAGTTCCCTGAAAGAACAATTCTGCAGACTCAAATTACGCTTCAAAAAGAAATTTAGGTTAGTGAAACCCACATGTTCGGATCAATGAGCTCCAGATGTCTCGAAATCAAAGTAACATAAGACCGTCATAATCGCAAACTATGGTTTGGGGGGGGGGGTACAGTAAGATCGACCACTGACTTCCCCAAGATTTGGGGTGCGTTGTCCGATATGACAGTGGTCGCTCTGCCCTCTCGGATGACCGACCGGATGTAACTGGCCACTGAAATGCCAACTATCAATCAGAAGTAGAAGTAGAAGTAGAAGAGAAAGCGACCGATTCAATTCGAATTCAAGACTTTCGGTATCATTAAGTTATAGCTTGATGGGTTATAAAAATTCCTTATTACGCTCCTCCAATAAGGCTAAATAGTTGGACTATCGACCAGTTGGAGTATCCCTCGGAAGACTTATTCCATCGGTATATTGCCAAGGTTTTTATCGATAGGTAAAAAAAATACAAATGTTTTTTTGTCATTTCCGGGGAGTTAATTCTTGTGCGTATGTGATTGCAATTATGGAACCCAAAAGGACCTTTGGTCAAATAACGACAACAAAAAATAATAATAGATGTAATCATGGAGTTCCGTTGGGGGCGGGGGAGAGGGTGATTTTATGTACGCTTGTGATCCGTCGGATCCTTAACCCCGGATCAAATCCAACGGTGAGTGGCCCACCAAACCCAAAAATAAGTAGGAAAGTCTTATCTACGCGCGTGTGTGTGTGTGTGTGCCTCTCTCTCTCTCTCTCTCTCTCTCTCTCTCTCTCTCTCTCTCTCTATATATATATATATATAGATTGTTCATAATGACATAGAGTACAGATTAAAACATTTGTTTTGTTTTTTTATAAGATATTTCAATAATTAAGAATTTAAATTTTTATATTTGAGATTTTAATTTTTAATTTTTAAAAAATTAAAATTCATAAAAATAAAAATAAAAAAAATCATTTTTACTGTACTGTATAATCTATAATTGAATAATTTTTTTAACAAAAAATATAAAGAGAGAGAGAGAGAGAGAGAGAGGGAGAGGTAGAGAGATAGTGATGCTACCGCGAATCCAACCCACCAAATTTAACAAAATATTTAACCCATTCTGAAACAAAATTATACATAACCACTGCATATAGTCCTTTAGAATGTGTATACAATATACAAACTACGGTGGTGGGTTGCGGATCATAATTGGCAAATTGTTGAAGAAAGCCGAAAAGAACTACCAAACAACTCGGATCCTTCAAAAAAAAAAAAAAAAAAGGGAAAGCTACACCAACACAGAAGACATTTACCAAATACTTAAGAAGAGGCAATTGCAATCTCTTGGTACATAAGAGCACAAAAACCGCTAATTACATATCCATAATTATTTGAGACACAGATCGCAATTAATAAAGATTTTATGCATCTGTGTCTTTTCCTGCAGACCGCAGAATTTATTCACAGTTAGATCAAATGGCCGTACGGTGTGATTGTTCTCGCGCATTTACAGTATATCATTCCAAGCTAATCCTTCTTCGTGGGTGAATTCCGAATATTTAGTAGGAAACTCTCCAGGCGCATCGACGGTTTGAAATGAATTCCGTTACGAAGAACGGCTAAAATTTGAAGCTGTTAATTCCACAACGGAGCTCCAAAGCTGACTGAGTTCAAGCCCTCCATTCCCAATAGCTGATCACAGAATTCCCCGCTTAAGTCCGGCAATAGCGGTGGATAAACCCACCCATCAACCGAGTCAAAAAGTATAAACTCGGAATTTGACTCGGCCGAGTCGAAGCTGCCTTCTATATTTGGCAAGTCCACAATTTTACTCAATTCCTCGGATTCTCCAACGTCGTAGGAAACAGACGCAAACGACAGTGAATCCGAGGACGAGGAGGAGAATTGCGCGGTGTCCAACTCGACCATTGCGGCTGCTTTGGTGGCGGCGTCCTGGACGTCACGTGGCAACGAGGAGGAAGGCCGAGGAAGCAGTTCCACGAGCTCCGGAAAGTTGAGGGTCGCTGAGTCGCCCTTGATGCTCAGCGCCGCAACGTCGTGGGCACGCGCCGCCATTTCCGCCGTGGGGAAGGTCCCGAGCCAAATGCGCGACTTCTTCCGTGGCTCCCTGATTTCGGACACCCATTTGCCCCAGCTACGCATTCTCACTCCCCTGTATATCGGATGCTTGCCATGACTTCCTCTCGCTTTCTTCCACGATGACGAAGTCGATGTTTTGTTTGCTTTGACTTCCTGTATATTATCATGAGTTTTCGCCCTCTTGGCCTCGTGGCTGGCCGCGGCCGTGGCGGTGGCGTTGGCGGCAGCTAAAGATGGCGATGGCGACGGCGAAGAGGAGGAGGAGGAGGAGGAGGAGGAGGAGGAGGAGGCGTTGCTGCTTGTGCTTTCTTCTGCTGCCATTAAATTTTGTTCAATGGTACTCTGCTCCCAGCGGCTTCGCTTACCATAATAAATAATGGGTATGATTCATGAACCTTTTAGGCCAAATATTATATTCGCACAAAAAGGTGGTTACAATGCACAATAAATGAGAAAGAGAGGGTGAGGAAGATGTGGAGGAAGAGCATAATGCGATGCGAGGGGCTTTTCTAGGGAAAATTTTTTGGGGAATTCGCTATATGGGCATAAGCTGTAGCAATTATAATTATAAATATGAATACACGTGAATTGACATTATTTATAATTATTAATTCTATATTTATAATTCTAATTATTTTTCGTAGTTGTGCATCAAATAATTATAAATATATAACATCTAAGATGCAACTAATTTTACAAGTTTGTCCTTATGGAGGAGCAGTGTAAAAATCGAAGAGTGGAATACGCTCCTTTAAAGTGACCCCCAACCTACCATTATGTCACCACGAGCTTGATAGCAAAGAGAAATAATAAAGTGAGAGAAAATGCCAAGAAAAGTCCAAAAAAGATGGATTTTTTTTTTTTGTTGAGAGGGTTTAATTTCCATTGTTTGGTCATATTTTGAGTCCGTATATTTGCCAAGAGTATTGAATCCAACTCTTATAAGCTCCATCTATTAAAGAATCATATTATTTTTGGTAATTTAGTTAACAGTTGATGAATGATTGGTAGTTACTCCTTGATAATTGATAAGTAATAATTATATAAAAAAATCAATTTCATTTAGTGAGATAATTATTAATCATTAAAAAATAATTTTTTTTATAATTTTACGAATAATTAAACCGAAAAAAAAAAAAGAAAAAAAGAAGAGTCAATGTGGGAGAAAAGAGGGACATACGCGAACCACAGAAATGGGGAAAGGAAGACTAGTCAAGGTGTAGTGGAAATAGTATAATAGAGTCATTGAGTGTGTCTCTTATATGAGATTTTTTAATAGGACTCTATCTGAGATGTCTCGAATTTTTAATATTGAGAGAGGAAATTGAAATTTATAAAAATAATATATATATATATATATATATATATATATATATATATATATATATGGAGTTTATGATTTTATAAATTTTTTAATTTAAAATAAAAAAGGAAGAAAAGAAAAATCATGAACTGGATCGTGGGACCGAACGTAGAATGGGCTATCCCGGGTGTAGGGTTATATAATTGCTAGGTGCACCAAACAATGATCGATTAAATTTTCTTCTTATCCTTTTCTCTCTGTCCACGTCTCAATTGCATTGTCCGTTTAGGGGGGCATTACGTATTTCATTCCCCTGTTATCTGACTCTTTTTTTCTTTTTTTTTTTTGTAATCTTTTTGTATGTATGTTGATGCCAATGCTGGCCATTTTGTTTACCTATACACGGTACATGTTTTGGTGTAATTCTATTTCTTAGTGAGGTACAAAGTCAAAGAGCTTTTTGTAATTGTCACAAGACCACTCATCGAACTTTAAAATAAAATAAAAAAGGCAAAAAAGTATGCGTGCCTATCTTTTTTATCTCAATTATTATCTTACACGTTGCGGGTGTTTTTCTCACCAATCCAACTTCGTGTCTTTAACACGTGCATCTATATGACATTTCAACTTCAAATGCACCCATATTCGATGACAAATGACAAGATACAATATATCTTTCTCTTTGTTTTTCGTTTGCTTTTTCCGTATATATTCCTACTTTTTTTCGGTAAAGAAAAAGAAATTTTTGCGGTGCATTTAGGCTTTAGAAGTGAGAAGACACTTGGGATGCCTCCTGAGTGCAAGAAAGGGCTATCGTGTTTTTGTGATTGCATGTACATTTCGTACCAACATGGGATTTAAAAACTCGTATCTCGGACCTTTCCTAGTCCCGTCGTCACCAGGGCCGAAAAGCTCTGAATATCGCCCTCTCGGTTCAAAAACTTATTCTAATTAGAAGATTTTAGATTGTTTGTACGAATTCTACCCTTTCAATTTTCACTTCAAATATGAAACACACTTAAAAAGAGAATTCAACGCGAGATTAGCTGTGTAGAAGGGACAACAATATTAGTTTATGTAGCTTAAACTGCTGAGGGATTCCTCCGGCCAACCACAAGATTATAGTGATGGTGATTCTCCATTAGTGACCACCTCCGCCCCCACCGTCACCATACCTCCGCGACCACCACCATTAAAGCCACCACTCCTCGCTGTCACCGATGCCATCAAACTCAAAGTGCCCCAAACCATAGGGTGGTCACACGTGGATCAATGTCCCTAGTTATTAAATAGGGTTGCTAAATGGCGATCATCTAGCTAGCTAGCAACTAAACAAGGAAAATGAAAATTCCCATAAAAAAGAAAGGAAAAAAAAAATCCATATTTGAGGCTACGAAGCTTCATGGGTACCAACCATAAGGGATGCATTCATTTTATATGCCGGGCCTGCAAATTATCAGTATGTACAAACAACTCAGAGGCTTCATCAATGGGGCCGTTTTGCCAATAATGTGATCCGCCATATTTGATTCCCTTTTTGTTTTTTTTTTTAATTCTATTTTTTTAGCAATGCCATTTTTGATATATCTACAATTAATATGAGGACAGTGTTGTTACACGTTTGAGTGCTGGTGTAGTAGATTTTTGTACAAATTATTACTTTACGAGACCAAGGAAATCTCATGTTCTTATACATATTTGTGTCCTTGTCCCCACAGTCGGAATTTTATTTTCTTAATTATTTTTTTTTGTTTTTTATGATATAAGA
This sequence comes from Bruguiera parviflora, assembly GCA_019804595.1. NCBI lineage: Eukaryota > Viridiplantae > Streptophyta > Magnoliopsida > Malpighiales > Rhizophoraceae > Bruguiera > Bruguiera parviflora. Next base: position 9,870,243 of record CM034051.1, on the reverse strand, counting down.
GTTACTTTTAGTAGGTAAATTATTCACGTAAACTGTCATTAACTGTCAAAAAAAAAAAAGAAAATATAAAATCATTTTATAATTACTCAAAATTAAAAACTTGCTATTTAGTTCTCATATAAAATAGGAGATATTCTTTTATTAGGATTATAACAATTGATATTTGTAGATATTGTATATACAGTCACTCGTGTATAGAATAAATTTGTAAAAAATTCCTAAAAAAATACAAGAATTTTAATTTTATTACAAATATGGCTCATCATCTTCTTTCAATTCTTCACGGTATCAAAATAGAATTCTTAAAACTCTGCGAACCCACCAAGAATAACGACAAACTCAGAAATATTTACGAGACATTCTCAGAAAGATGATTTAATCCTTGCAGAATTGTCTTATAGAATATCCCAAATATCGAATCACATATCAATTCCAGTGAATCATAATTTTGGCTCAGTGAACATCGGCATCAAGTTGGATATTTCAGTGGTTCCAACTATGGACTTTGATTTCAGGTTGTCGACATGTACATTTCCGCCAAAGACAAATTGGGATGCATTAATTTCCACAACGTGATGAGGGTGGCGCAGGATTGAAAACGCGATTGTCAAAAATTAGTTAATCAAATTCTATAGACCCAAAAGTGATTAGCAACTATTTTCAATTTTCAACAACGAAAGCAATCTGGGACGCAGTCACAAGTCAACGATTTAAAGAGACAAGTGATGCGACTCAAGCAAGGAGGAAGATCACTCGAAACATACCAGCAAGGTCTCTGGAGAGAGATTGATTTCAGACGCCCCAACCCAACAAAATGTGAACGTAAAACAGTATGATCTTATGATAAGAGGGTTGTGTCTATACTTTCTCGGACGGGACTGATGATAGAGTGGACAAAATTCGAGCGGATGTACTGCAAGAAGTGAAGCAGATATAATATTCAACAAAGCCATGTTAACAGAAGGGGACAGGAGCAGCTGATCCTACAGCTAGTACTTGATGGAAAATCTAATGCTTGATTCCTGATTTTTTTTTTTTTTCTTTAGATCGTATATCAACAATTAATATTAGGACAGTGTTGTTACATGTTTGAGTGTTGGTGCTTATGAAATGGTAGATTTTTGTACCAATGATTACGTTACGAGACCAAGGAAATCTCATATTCTTCTCATACATATTTGTGCCCTTGTCTCCACAATCGGAATTTTTTTTTTTTTAAATTTTTATGTTTATGATAAGGGAGTCACTTTTAGTAAGTAAACATCTAACTCTGTAATAATCTTGTTTACTCGTAGCTAAATTACTACACAGATATGGGGTCAAGAAGCCAACCATGCGATTATTATGATTTAGTGCAACAATTGAAGTTCTAAATGAGGAATTTGTTACTTTTCGAATGAATTCTTTTTTAAAAAAAAAAAAAGAAAAAAGAAAAAGGAATTTTTCCATAGAAACTTTATTTTAAAATTAGACTTTAGGTTTACTCCTTACTAGCTAAACCAATAAGAGATTTCAAATACAGTGTCTCAGCCAATTGTGCTAGAAGCACGAAACTCAATATATACTATTTCAAAGTACGATATGGAGGAATTTCAATTGGTGCTTCAAACACAATAGTGGGATCATTAATTTCACAGATGATGGAGTAGCAAAACAAGTCAACAAATCTCATTCCTAATCCCTTTGTTGATTGAGCATGTGACTGATTCTGCTACTCCTTCCATGGTTAATAGAACTTGCTCGACTTAATAAAAAATAAAAATAAAAATGGTATTCTTTATACACCTCTATCCCACCATCTGGCGGGCTTCATTTCTAAGAAGAAGGCTTTAGGCAATTAAGAACTTAAATTGTTGAAAGAGTGGAATGAGAGAATATTTATACAATAAGATTAGACTATATCACAATCTAATTAACCTTGTAATTATAAGTGACCAATGATTGAATTAAATCAAATTTTTAACAAGTTATTTTAAATTATTTAAATTTTGTATATTTTATATTTTAATTATGTCAAATTTAAATTTACTACGTTTCCAATACTACAAGTTAATTAAATTTTAAATATATTAAGTTACTATTTTTTTAAAGTTAAATTTAAATTATTCGAGTGTCAATCATTCAATGATACTATTTAAAGTTAAAAATCAAAAATCACATTAATAAATTATAAAGATCTGACCCAGCGCTCATAATGTTTATGGGTGCAAACAGTCAAAAACCAAAATCTTTAATCTGCTTTCCCTATCATTAGCTCATGTCTGCGTCACACCAAATTTCAATTCTAAAAGAAGTCACAGTCTGGTTTTTTTAGTAACCTGTAATATTTAATTATTTCTCACATCTCACAATATAACATGAGAATACCATTTTGACAAATTAAAGAAAAAAAAATTCAACATGTTGAGAAATATTCAAATTCTTCCATCTTTCCCGTGATCAAGCACTAAAAAAAAAAAAAAAAGTGTGACATTATACAAATCAATGAGCAAAAATTCCCTCGTCAATCATTCCAAGTCTTCATATTAGTTATATTATTATTATTATTATTATTATTATTATTATTAATTTTTCTTACGGGTTCCAAGACAGCTGGTTAAATATGTAGAGGTCTCCTCGTGGGACTTAATGTGTGGGTGGGTCTTAACCCATGGCTAGGCTAGACTTCCACAAATAGGCTACAAGGGGATTGGGCTATTCATCCCCATTTGGGCTCGATCTTAGGGCCACGCTGAAGCCCAGCTGCATCTTTCAGTCATTCGATTGATATACCTCTACATTGTCACCAATATCAGAGTTGCCTCTACTGCCAAAGGATTCAATTTTGATTTTCAGTTGAAGCCAATTAGCTTGTGTATATTTATAGATACACACATCTACATTTAGTAATTCATTTTTTACGAAATTTTTGAGAGAGAGAGATTATGTGGAGCCTTGCTACTTGTTTACATGGGTGGGAAATAAATAAGAGAATTTTTGTGGTTTTTTTTTTTTTTTTTTTATCACATTTCTTTTTATGTACTGTAATTTTGGATGAAACTACGAGTACTAAGTGAAGCAATCACTTTTTCGTTGGTTTTTACTTTCTTGAGCTACCTCTTACTTCCTGTAATGCTCCTAACAGAGCTCGAATCCTGATTGTTACAGAAAAAGAGAAATTGATCTTTTTAGTTAGACCGAGGAATATTTTACTCGAGCTCAAATACAACCCAATTTCAGAATTGCACTCGAAACTCGCAGAGTTGCCCATTTCACAACCCAACAAGGCGTGCAAATCTACAAGTTGGGAGTGCAATTCTGAAATTGGCTTGCATTTGGGTACAAGTAACATGTTGGTTTGTTGTGTTCTTCGACCTTCAGAGTCAATGGAGATTCGTTGAATTTCAGGCTCCAATCTTGTGGCTCGAACACTAGCCTTTCCGGCGGGTTCCACTCGGTTGAGTCCTGCCAAAATTAATACAAGAAGAAGTATGAAAATAAACGACACTTTTAGAACTTAAAATTGTTTAAATTAGACATATAGTTTTAATTTTAAATTTTTTTTAAATATATCTTATATTTTAATTATTAAATAACTATCGTATTAATAATTTTTAAATTTTTTAAATAAAATTATTTGTCATAAAAAATAATATATTTTAAGTTATAATAATTTAATTAGATTATAATTTGCATAAATAAAAAAATTAATTTAATTAATAAAATTTGAACTGTATATATATATATATATATATATTTTTTTTTTATCAGGTGAATGGAATGATTCTTGTGAACTTGTAAATTATGCCTTGTGCCTTAAGGAAATTCAAGCAATCGAACATGAGACTTAATTCACCATCAGTTATCGTTAGAATCAAATACCTGCGATCACATCATCGAAAGTTGAGTTGTTGGTAAATATAAAGTTTCATTTGCTTAAACATTTTCGGACTTACTATTTAAGCTGAATGCTACGCTTATGAATACTGCAAATTGGGGCATGGCTGCAAAAGGGCCAAAAATTTGAGTTAGTATAACTGGTTTAGAACTTCCCGAAATTAAATCTGACGATTCTATACAAAACGCTGAATTGAAATAATATATTCCCTACATCAGTTTGGCATGAGCATATCGCCTTTAATTTCCAAAAGTAGTTGCAACAAATGGCTTCTACTAGAGCAGGCATGACTGAAGGCTGATCGTCACGAACAATTTAATTTCCCTTTTTAATAATCTCATCTTACCGACCATTCATTTTTTTTTCTTGCGTACACAGGCTATCTTGTGTGATGCCCCCCCGATCGCAATACAGAAAAAAAAAACATTAAATATATATATATATATATATATATATCATTTTACAAGTGACGAGGGTCAATAAATTATATATATATATAGCATTTTACAAGTGACGAGGGTCAATAAATTTTTTTTTTTTTTTGGCACATTGGGAAATGAATAATTATGAATTAGCTTGAGGGCTTTATGTAGTAAGTCTGCCATTAAATCTAGAAAAGAAATGTGCTATAAAAAAAAAATCAATCAAGAAAAAGGGATGCTCTTTAAATGGAGCAGGATACAAGGAAAGGAAACCAGTTTTGCTATTGAGTTTGCTCACCTACCCGATGCAACATTGTTTTGATGGCCCGAAACAAAATAAATAAAAACAAAGCTTCTATTCCAAACCATCTCGGGGGTCAAAAGTCAGTTACCTAAAACCCTGCATGTGCATGGAGTTGTTGGGTCCCCATGCTAGAATTGCGCTATACGCATCATCAATTCTCTCATAATTTTTATGAATTCTCTCAAGAAACTGGCCTAACTTAAGAATTCAATTCGTTGGGTGGTGACTAAGAATAACTAAAATGTTAAACTCTAACGCACTCACTCCATGGACAAACCTAGTAAATTGAAAGTACAGATAAAACACTAGCCCCCTAACATTGTACAGGGATTTATAATTAATTAGCATAATTAATGAAATTAACATTATTCGAACTCATGATATTTTATTTGTAACAAAATATCAATATCATGTCAAAAAAATTGGTCAATCCAAAAACATATTCTATTGAGGGACGAGACTTAAAAATATATCATATATTAAAATATAACAAAATCAAAATAATATCGATTTTACCTTAAAAAAGTTGATATCTATTTTGAAAAAAAGTTATCACCTCGATGGAAGTTGGTGTTACCTATTAACGTGCAGATGCTTGATTCTTAGTATTTTGCTGATGGGTTCAACTACTTTAGTTAGCAAACACACAAGTATGCGTAATTAATATCATGCTCAAAATTAAGTGCTTCCCACGTCGGTTCTATAAAAATGGAAGTGGCAATAACGTCTTGGCAATGGAGAATCTTGTGGGGTTCTGAAGATTTTCGAATATAGATATCTGTAGTTGCATGCAATCTTCAGATGATTGTTTTTGGATCGTCGAAATTTTTGGCCTAAAAATAAGGAAAAATGGGGGGAGGAGATTGAGGAGTGGCTTAGTTTCCATGACTCCATTATCCATTTTTTTCTCACCAACTTCATATTCCGGAAAGCATGGTCCATCTCCTTTACAATTAATTAGTTATGCATTAGGACATTGGCTTTTTTTTTTTTTTTTTTTTTGTGAAGAAAAAAATAATTCATTGACAAAAGGCGCATAGTTGTTCTTATTAATTATTTTCTTTTAGTGGGTATCGTTGTTGCTAGCTTGGAAAAGGGGAATTGGTCAAACGGTGGTAAAAGAGAAGGAGACAGAGAGATGGTGTTCGACTTTGCTATCACTGTTTTCCCTCTCATTTTTTTTTTTTGTTTTCTCTTTTACATCCATTAATATAATGTCCGAAATCGATCATCTAAAAACTAGAAAGAAGAAGAGAAGAGAAGAGGAATCTATCTGTGAATGACCAATCATTATTGCACATAAAATGAATGTTAAATTATTTTACACAAACTAAAAAAAGTCATTAATTTAGCACATTAATCATTAGAATTTATTAATTCCACTAATCTTAATTTTTTCTTAACTAAAATGTGATCTTTTTTTTAAAAAAAATATATATATATATCCTGTTGTGATTAGCTAATATCACAATTCAATGTCCGTCGAGCACAGCATCCACGGCTTATGTAATGTGTACCGAAATTTTATATGTTATATTACATATGCGTTTTCCCTTAACCTTATTCAGAAAGGAAAATTGAGTTCACATATCCTCTAAAAGCTTCTTCACATTATGCCAGAACTAATATAATCTAATCAATTTTAGTAATAATAACATGTTATCTCACGTATTCTAGTGAACGGGTTGATGAAAAATGATTTATTACACGAACGCGAGATGCTTTGAGGTGGAATAAATATAAGTGAATAAACAATATCACATTTGGTTGGTGTATATTGACGTAAATTTTTAATTTATTAATATTAAATTATAATTTATTTAAAAAATAACAAATAATTTTATATTCAATTTACAAATACATGTTGCACATACATACGAAAAATCTTAAAAAATAATTTAAAAAAAAAAAAAGATGAAAAGACAATATCATCACTGATAATTGTTCGTTTACAGTAAGAAGTGATCATTCGTAAAAGCAAAGTCAAGATGGTATGACACCGTAACATTTAAAGGAACAAAAAAAAAAAAAAAAAGAAAAATGTTCATGCCTACGCACACCATTTTCAAAAGTGGAAGCCAACCCTGAACAGTCACGGGTTCCCACCTTCTGCGTTAGCATAGTAAACCTCGGAAGATTCACAGCATAAAGCAACGTGTGCCCATGCGGTAGTAACTGAAAGCCTGAAACTCTTTCTGAAGAAACTGAAACTCAAAAAAGGATTGCTTTTTGTGTTTTCGTTTGGTGAATCAAAATGGAATCATGGGACAATGTCGGGCTAGACGAGTCGTATGGGCTTCTTCCTTCAGTTTATCTCACTTTGCTCTCAATTTGGTTCCTGTCTGCTTGCTTTTGGACCTTCAACACCTATAGAAACAGCCACTTTCAGGTCTAGTACTGTTTTTATTCTCATTTTTTTGTTTACTTCTGTTGGGGTTCTTCTGATGATAAATGATGGATTGGAGTTTGGTTTTTCTCGTATGTTGGGTTTTTGGATTGCTGGGGTTTGGTTCTTTTCTGGGTCGTTTTTTTTTTTTTTTTTTTTTTTTTTTTCTCTGGTCTGTTTGGTTCCTGCGAAAATTGAAGGGAAAGGGTGGAGTTGAAAAGGAATAAGAAGGAAAACTTACTCTTAAATGGAAAATTGGTACTGGCTTTGTAATAGAAATGTTGGGCCCAAAATTCAATCGATTTTGGTATTTGATGATTGAAAAGGTTACATTTTTAACATTGGTTTAAGTGTCTGGATGTGAAGAACAAGTGATGATTTTGGATTGTTTGATTTGTGCGTTTCAATCGAGATTGAAAATTAGTTTGGTAATTTCATCTTGGTTGGTGAGAAAATATAGAGGAGAAAAGAAACTGCTCATTTTGGTGAGGAAAGTTGGAATCTTTTAGTTTTAGGGAGTGATTCAGATAAAATATGAGCTAACAGTCTTAATTAGATCAACTCTTTCCTATTTATTTGATTTTCTCAGTAACTGAAGAATTGTGATTGTTTTCCATTTTTTTTTTGGCATCGGTTTCAATTTTCTCTGGTAGCTGAATTTGCAATGGAAGGTTTCAATGTAGGCAAAGAAATAAAATATGAAAAAAATTCAGAAAGAAAAAATTTTCCTCCTTTATCTTTTGATGTTGTACTTCAATGAGTCTTTTTAGTAATACCATCGCTAATTTCAAATTCCTCTCGTACTTGTCTCCCTATGAGATGCATTTTTGCTTTCCATTTTTAGTTTCTATTTTTGTTCATTTCAATTTTTTAAAATTATTTACTAGTTAATTATTTCTTACATTTATTAAATAGCAACCAAAAATGTTTTGGTGATCGTGTTCTTTGCTTCACGATTATACTTGAACAGGCAAGCAGTTTGCAGTGGACGCTGGCATCGGTTCCATTGATTAAGGCTTTACAACTCATGCTATCATTCCTCTTCTGGTATGTTTCATCATTGGAAATGAATAAACCATCAATATGTGCATCATAGAAAAACAGATATGCAATGTCATAGTTGGGGTAGCTGTCCATTTTGTAATTCAGTTGCTTTTGATAGTGATCATCAAAAAAGAAAAAAAGGCAATAGGCATATTCACAAGTAAAAACTCGATGAATATGATATATTTCTAATCCTACTTTTCAGTTTTGGCACCATATAGACTGGCCTTTACGGTTCCTTGCTTGCAAAAATGAGAAACACAAATTTGCAACTTCTTTTGGATATATTCTATTAGACAACAGAATTCTATTTAATGCTTGTACTCCTGTTTATTTTGATTGTTCAACTTTTATGGTTTTCTATTATGAACCGTTCTTGTAGGTATTCGTGCCTCTATCAACAAGCATGCTCTTTGTGGATGTCGTTTGGGGTGTATGTAACTGGAGTGCTGTTTCAGACAGCTTCTTTTGTGTCTTACTTTCTCATCTCTCATGGATACTGTGTCATGTGTGAGCGCCTTTCAGTTACTGAGCGTCGTACTACGGCCATACTGGCATGTGTCTTTTACTTGACCCTTGTTGGGTACAGAGCCTGTGTACCCTACTTTTCTGTGGGTTTCCTCATTAACCATCACACTTTTTTTTTTTTTTTCTAAATTCAGCAGCAAATTCTTACTTCTTTGCTGATATTTAAGGAACTAAAATTTGTGTCTAGTTTATCTAGAATGATAAACCTTTTCTTGGTATGATCTTATGCAGGTCATTTTACTGCTGACTTATTTGATTTCGTTCTTCTTGATTTTCTACCAAATATCTCTAAATCTATCTGTATTACGGGAGCAATTGACCTTTATAGAGGATGCAGATGTTCAAACGATGCATGATGCAGTATATACAAAGTACACAATGTTCAAGTATGTGTTTCATGAGCTAAAAATGTTTAGTGCCATATGATTTTGTCAATTTCATGATGCTATAATATAAGGCTTAGCCTTAAATAAAAATATCATGCTAACTGGAAAATTTTTTATTTCATTGTTAAGGAAGTTTCAGGGTGCCATGCAAATAGTAGCCATGGCAGAAACTATGGTATGAATTTGATGGTTGTAATCTTCTGTATATTATTTTTTCGATATCCAACACATACATGATTGCTAAGTGAAGTTATTGACTCACAGATTTACATTAATTTGGATAACTTCTCTGAAAGTTACTGGCTACGCCTGTTACTCAGAGAATGGGCGCAGTTTTGTGTCTTTGTGTACATCGGGTATGTGTGAATTAACCATTCAAGAAATCCAACATATATGGGATTGTTTTGCTAGCCACATTCAATTCACATTTCTACTTATTAGGGACTACCTGTGTTAAGATTTTCTTTTAATCCATTTCCATTTGGTAACTTGTTTTTCATTCCTTTTACCCTCTTACAGGTGGACATTCAGGTCACAAGACATGGCGCCACGTTTTTCTGTCATGCCAACGGTAAAATCTGAAGTGGAGATGGCCGTGCCTCCAATCTACAGCATTGTAAGTGGCCTGTCTATATTTGAATACCACAAGAAAACTTCACTACCACAGTCCGTTAGCAATAATATTGCCTTCAGTATTTTTCTTTAAGAGATTGTTAGGGCCATGGAAGGAGAAATCTCTTTCATTTTGAGACATTTGATCGTGCTTGAAAGCCTTAATATCATTATTAACCACAGGAGAAATTCAATAGCTGCTAATCCATCCGGCAAGCAAAGGTCATATTTGCAGGCTAAAAGATATTGTCTTGAATTGATGCATTATCTTGTTTGATGGAAGGGATGATTATGTTTTGACATTAGATTACGCAATGAAATGATGCAATGTCTTATTGGATTGGGGTATATGTGATGTTGGATCCAATATCTTTCCATAAAACATAACAGTATTGAATGTGTGTGCCTCTGAACACTGCATCAACTACCGCAGCCAAAATTTGTTTCCCTCAGTTGCTGAATGCAGCCAAACTTTGCCTTGTTCCTACCAATCTAATGAGCAGCTGAATTTAAACTTTCGGATTGTGGTTGAGATAAGCTGTGATAATCTGTTCTTGCATTAACTCCAGATATGCTTGTTTCTTTTCACATTTGTGAAGCATGATATTTTTATTCTAGCAACCCAATTGATCAGTCTGCATTTATTTTAGCCAATTGACCATTCTGGACACCTAACTATGTGAGAGGTCAAAATGCGAAACGAATCCTTGATTGAATTGCTCTATTGTTTTTTGGAAAGGCTAATTTCTGGAGGAAAACATGTCTATTCACTTCAAGTTTCACGTGTACATGGGACAAACTAGATGCTTTAATATGGTAACACATTTCGTTGCTGCAGGAAATGGATGCTGCCGCTTTCAGAGATTTCAACTGTCACATTGGAGTGGTTAGTTGATCAAATGAACTTGTCCTTATCAGTTTGACTTCTGATTTGGCACTCTGCTATATGTTGCATGCTATTCACAATTCCCTTTGAAATTCTGAATTGCCCCCACCCTATGCTTGATTTGAAGAGAGTGTACTCCATTTATTTTTGGACTTGTTTCCTGAGCTGTATGTTGAACTGGTGCAGCCAGCTTCTCTAAATTGTGAGAAGAGCTCAAGGGACCCAATTGTAGTAGTAATTCAGCACCCGCATCCCCATTGGCCACCAAGAGCTGCCACATAGTCTCCAAGCTCGCCATTCGCCTAGCTTATGCAATGGATTTACTTCTTCGAAAACGTAACAAGTACAGCAACACAACCACAAAAACATCTGCTGCTAGTTCTGTTTCAGGTGGGGGAGAGTCCCAGTAGCACATCTGGTTCTAATTCTTAATGCGGATTCTCATCTTACACAAATTCCAAAGGGCAGCTAATGGTTACCCTCACTTGAGCTGTGGCCTGCTGCCCATGAATGCATCCATTCCAGCGAGGTCAACAAATAACAAAATGTGTATCCTTCTTATTTGGTTTCTTCTCTTCTTTTGGAACACTGGTATATATTATTATAGACTGATCCGACTTGAAATCATACACAAGTGATTATCCTTCTCAATTTGATGTTAATATTATTATTAGAAGACAATAATAATAATAATGAAATTAAATCTAAATTTAATATAAAAATATGTCAAATTATTAAATAAATTATTGCTTAGACGTTACGATTAGACATTATAATGGGATTTTAATAGTTGGTTTAAATTAAGAACAATTCTCTTTCTTTTCTTTTTTTTTTTTTCTTTTGCTTTTTATTTTCCTCTTTTCTCCCTTCAAACGCTACTGTCCATTTCTTTCTGGGCGCCATCAACACATAAAATATCAATTTTCGTTGCATATGCTCACATAAAAGTTGGTTAACATTAAAAATAACTGATGATGTTTGATCACTAATGAAGATAAACAAAAGGAGAAAAAAAAAAAATCTTTATTACATCCTAGAAGATCGTCCCTTGGAATATGGGTGAAAGGAGTTTCTCAGAATATGTTTAGATTGAGTTCAATTCTTAGCGTGGCAATCTTAAAAAAAAAAAATGGTTTTTTTTTTTAATTTTTTCAGTTTACATTCATCTAACCTCCTTAAAAATCAAATTTATAATACCTACAAAAACGAAAATTTCAAACAGTAAGAGTAAGGTTTCCAGTATGACCAAATCCAAGTCCTCACAAAGTTCTGTTCTTGGGTCACCATGCAACCCGACCCGGAAGGACACTGATTAAAATCACTAAATGTTCAGCATCACCTTCATATCTGACACCCATTAAGCAGCCTAAATGAGTGCAAGTACAAGAGAGCGCTTTTTTTTTTTTTTTTCCTTAAATTCCTCTAAGTTATACCTTTTAACTTACATAACAAAAAGATCTTTTTTTTATTATTTTTTTATTTTTTATTATCTTTGTTTGCTGGGTTTTTGTACACTTCAAGAGTCAAATATAACGCAATCTCCCATGACTCGTGTCTTAGCATGTGTTTTTTTATGTCTCTTCAAGTGGGTTTTCTTGATAGTTGTCTATGGTTTCCTTAAAAGTATAGTGGGTATATAGAAAAGGTTTGGACTTTTATTTTTCTAACGGTGACGGGTGATTGATTTTAAGTGTAACATAGAGTCAATTCTAGATTTTGAGCTCTTGGGTACTTAAGTTTTGCTGAATTCCTGTATAATGGCCAAATGGAAAAGGAAAAAAAAAAAAAAAAAACAACGAGATGCTGTAGCCTCTCCGTTGCACCTGTTACCCTCTTAGAGTTAGGGATGTACTGGCTGAGTTTTGGTATGTTCTGTCTCAGTTCGTTAACATTTGATTGAATTCGAGATCAGCTCAATAAGAATATACCAAGCTCAAGCTTGGCTCGGGCTCAAATTGTTTATAAAAGGTTTTTATATCAAAAGACTACTTGATTTAAGTTCGATAATAAGCTTGGCTCAGCTTGTTACCAAGCTCGGCTTGGAGTATAATTTCAGTTCTTTGGTTTCAACAGCTAAAGATTTTTGTGGTTTTGAATCACCTAATTGATGTTTGTGTTGTCTTCATGCACCATTCTCTTCGGTGTAGCAAACCTTTTGGCATTTATATTGGGCCATCATTGTGTCTCCTTCCAGATATGAATGTTTGATTGTTTTTAAATTAAGGAATTGAACAAATGGGAGTGATTGCAGGATGCACTATTTCTTGGGTTTTTTTTTTTATTTTATTTTTTTCCATTTTCTTAGAGGTGTTGAATATTTTCTAGCAGGTGGAGCATTTGGTGGAAATAGAGGACTGAGACCAGTACCGCCAGAAAAAGGAATCTTCCCTTTGGACCATGTGCACGTATGCGACTTGGTAGTGTTTCCTTGAAGTCTTCATTAGGTGACTGATTAGAAGTTTTACATGCAGCAGGTGAAAAAATTTCTTGGCATTGTTTAAATATGGATTAGTGATTTGCTCTCCATTGTTTTCCCCCTTCTCTGTAATGTGATTGATCCGGGAGAAGAAAGACTATCTCAATTGTCTCAAATCTTCTGGCCACGAATCTGAAAGATGCAGATATTTGACGAAAAGGTACCTTCAATGTCGCATGGAAAAGTATGTCTTTCTCTTGCATTCATATTGCATATTTTTGTCACAAATTTGGGAGGAGTGCTTAATCATTGTTGAGCAATAGCAATACATAAATTTTTTGTCACGGAGTCGTTACTTTCTCCCTAAAAAAACATCCTGTGTATAATACCCCACATTTATATGATTCAAGGTTTTTCTCTTTATATCAGATGGGAGAGTTGGGTTGTATGCCCTTCCGTCACATTTCACTCAAGATACTTCTTTATGGTGATTGTGGATGCACATTGCGCTAGGAACTTGAAGCACCCTTTACATCGATTTTTTTTCCTTTTCAGAAGAACATAAAACAATCTAGGTACATTGGTTGTAAACAAGAAAGAAACTACAAAATGACTAAATCCAAAACCTTATTACAGCAGCATCCAAGGAGGACTGGGAAGGCTAGACATGCTGTCTCATCGTAAATTAAACCCTGAATTGTGCTACATCTGTAGTTTCTATGGCATCTATAGCACAATGTAAAAGGTATATGAGGACCTCGAATATGCAACTAGTCATGCATTATATAGCTGCTCATGGAAGTTGATCTGGTAGCCATGTGTAACCACGGATTGGATAAGATCAAATGGCATTATGTTTGTCAGCACTATGTTTGTTCTTATTTTCAATTGCAGTTCCTTATTTGCACGGTAGTTTATGGCAGTTAAACATTGGATTTCTTCGAGCTTCCTGGACACACAGAGGTGTCTAACCTACCAATTTCGCATCTGTATTTGGCAGGAACCCGATGGCAAGGCAAGACTTGTCAGAACTTGGGTTTGAAAAGGAATCTGAAGTGCAAATCACCTGGGGGGAGGAGGAGAGCAACGACCTACGAGAGGTTCGATAGTAGAAGTTGAACTGGCCACTAAGATAATCAGTGAGTAAAAAGGACGGAGGATTCATAAAGTTTGAAGGCTTCTGTCAGGGATCAATGGGGATTTCCCTTGTCATTATACTGTCACACATTTCATTCTGATGAAAAATTACAAAGAAAGCAAGATATTGGATCATTGCAAGGTCTAATACAAACTGCATTTACATTCTGAGAAAGCCCGCGAGCCTTTTGTTTGTGTATTTCAAGCCAAAACTGTAAAGATGTTGCTATTTTGCTCAACAAACTGGGGGCGACATGTTGAATCCCTCTGGTGGTGCTCTCAAGTCCTACGCGAATCATTCATCGGCGAGCGGCACCCTTTTTAATTTAAAAATGGGATGACAATTTGATATATAATGCATATTTGTTCTACATAAGATTTGGACCTTCCAATTCAGAAGGTTGGGTTTAACTTTAGATTAAAATTATGATTTTAGCAACTCTGAGCTATTCAAAAGATATTTGCAATACATATTCTCTCATCTTGAGATTTATAATTCGAAACTATCTCTCTATATCATAATAAAATAACTTTACTTAACCTCACCCTTCAGAGAGATTATCCAAATTAATCTATCTAGCCATTCAAGCCACCCAAGATATCGAATCATCCAAAAACCTCCCTTCTGTCAAATCCCTGCTTCCCTGTCCCCTACAACTCCTCAACTACAGTTTCCGCAAAAACTCCCTAGGAACAATGCCAGAAGGGACTTTCTTGTTCTTTGCTTTTTGCCCAAAACATGTAGTCACCACCTGCCTTGTTAACTTCCTTTGAGGAGATGGACTCCAAACTTAGAAAGCAAGATGGCTGGCGGGAAGAGAATCCAAAGACAGAACTGGGAACTCAGAAAACTACATTGAATAACCTACAGAATAACTCTCTCTGTGGGTCGCTCTCTCTCCACCTCCAAGGCTATGCTTTGACTTCAATAACCTATAAAAAAAGCTTATGGCCTCACATTTGTTTTCCTTTCACCGCTGCCTCTTCCCGTCTGTTACCCTCTTCCATGGCTTCCCAAAGAAGCATTACCATCCACTAACTCTTTTTTGAACAAATGCTTTAATCTAGTTCATTGAATATCGCACAAGGCAAAAGTTAAAAAAAGGGTTCGTCGGATTACTACAAACAGCAAGAATGATGGACAACAAAGAAACATAGCTATGAACATCCAAAAGGAAATGGAATAAGTTGTTCTTTCAATGACTATTTTGTTTAAATGCCATAGAATATAAACACGGCCATTTCTGGGTAGGCAGAGAGATACAAATGCATGAAATACAAGCACTTGATAAATACAGGGGAAGCATACAATTAATGCTTGCATTACTAAGGAAAAGAAGGGGGGGGGGAATAGATACAACTCTCTTTCTCAATGTCAAATACAGAAATCTAGTTCTGATAACTACACACAACTTCCTCAGCTCACAGTTCTATTTGACAGAAAATGTAGTCCAAATAAGACCACATTATTACTAAAGAATGTATAACATAATTCAGTTTGCATATCTCAGATAAGCATCCCATCAATATAAGCGCCATCGACATACTTAAGGGTAATTATATCACCACAAAGATTTAAGCTATTCTTTTCCGATCACGGTTTGCTGTGATATGATCCTGCAAGAATGAGAAACAGTATCAATACTATTATCCAGGCAATAATCCCAAACTAATTGCAAAACTACTTGAGCATTAAAAAGAGAAATAAAAAGACAACAAAAGCAAGATTGCCTAAATAACTAAACAATTGTATTGCAGGGATCAATTTTGGTGACAATGCAAAAACTTTTGCAGGAAAAATATCAAACTTAAAAACCTGCGGTAGCACATCACAGGGCAAAAAGACCCAAAAAGAAAAAAAAAAAAAAAACTTATACATAAGATTGTGCATAAGAAAAAAAAAAAGGTTTGTGATTAAAATGATAGTAAACTCTAGGGGCAAAGATGTACACTATGCCACATTGCATTGAGGAGCATGGTCTCAGAATGCTCGATAGAAGTGAGTAAAAATAGCGCTTTTTAGCAGGATAGACACTATGGTAACTGAAGGGGTTTACATTGTACAAATAAACTTTTCCAACAGATCATAATAGAAGTTAGGCAATAGAAAGGAGAAACCAAAAAGGAAAGACCTACAGGAAATGCACGAAAAGTTCTTCAAACTGCATCACAAGGCTAACCTCTGAAAAAACCCCCCACAAAATGAAATTTACAGTAAGCATCCTCAAGTCCCACAATACCAAGTACAAAGAATTACACTGATGTGTACCATTTGAACTTTTTCTTATATCTTCAAATAAAACGCTCAAGTTCTAGGCATGATAAGAGCTAAAGATAAAACGCATGAACTAAAAACTCACTGATATAAAATCAAACACTCTGGTCTGCTCCTTCTTTGAGCTGTTCATTATCGAAGTGGGAACTTGAATTGGAAAATTTGATTGGAAAATATCTGGCAATGGTGAAGAATATTCGACCCCATTAGTCCCAGCAACTTGATTAGCACCGGCATTTTGACCATTCAGGTTACTTGGGTGTTGGAAATTCAACATTGTAGCAAGAAATTGCTGATGAGCAAGTAAACTCCCCATAGCACCATAATTTATTGGCTGAGACTGAAATGCTAGATTCGGTAACATGCTGGATGGCATATTATATGGCATAGTCCCGGAGGAAAGCATTGGGTTTGAATTTATTCCAGTTAGCTGAGAGCAAACTATGCTACTCAAAGCACCATTTGAGACCTGACTTAGGTGACTGCGGGAATCTGAGAAGGTATTTCCTAAAAGACCAGGATAGCTTCCTTGTTGCTTAGTCTATGGGAATTTTTCATCAATTGACATACAAGACATTAAATCATTAATTTCAGTTTTATGATTATCCTGATTCCCTGAAAGTTCAGAACTGGATCCAAAAACATCAAATTTTTTGGGTCCAATTTTATCTCTTGCTGTATGATTCTCATTGGCAACTGGTTTACCATCAAAAGTCATCCCAGAGAAGATATCATCTACTTGCTGTCTACCCTCACTAGTGTGGGATGAGATGTCTGCAAAGGGGTCATCATCACTTTTTTGTTCACTGGTGCTTGCACAAGTGCCAAAACCACCTCCAAATAAATCATCAATTAAAGGCCTTGTTGATGTTGTCTGATTTGGTATCTTCTGATCACTTGAATTCTCTATGGATTCATCATTTCCAAATAAATCATTTGAATCTCCAGTGTCAATTAAATCAGGCATCTGAACAGATGCAGTCTCAGCCTTTAATGATGTTTTTGAATAACCAACTGCACTGCCCACCTGTTCCCCATCCAAAAGCCTTAGTATCTGTTCATTGAACAACAAAAGTTTATGTCATCAAGAGAATGCATCCCTCAAAAACAGAAGAAAATAGAGATTATGTCACCTATATGTCAGCATTAAGTCTTTCTGTTTAAATTACAAGTTCATCAAAGATGTGAAAAAAAAAAAAAAAATCCAATACAATCAGATGCAGAAGCAAAATAACAATGACGTGAACCTTATCAGAATGGCAGCACTATTCCATGCCAAGGTTCAAATTCAGGGTTTGACCCAAATAAAAAAAAAAAAAAAAGAAGTTAAAATCAACTTATTGATAATCACCATTGAATTGAGGAAGAATGGAGCACAATTGTGCATGCAGTGCAAGGGAGCAAAATAAGAACCTCAGAATTGTTAAAAGCAACATAAATACCTTGTTAGCCTTTTCCCTGAGAGATGTTTGGGGAGACTCAGATCATCGCACCACAACATCTTTATTTTCGCTAAAAAAACAAGCTATGGTTGAAAAGTGTTCACCATCCTTTTTCCTCAGGATTGACTCCAACACACAAGCAGCCTTCATTTGGACCTAGAAAATAATTATCCCCAACAAGCACAAAATAAGACAAAATATAATTCTTTCAAAAAAATGATACACTAAATTCTGCCTTATTAGTTTCAACAAACAAATAGTGTTAAACAGCCAAAAATAAAAAAGCCCCACAACATATTGAACTTTGTGTGTGAATGAGTCTGTGTGGAGGGGGGAAGTTAAGTGATACTAGAATTAGAACAGCCAAAAGGTCTTGCCTGCCAAGTGGGTGATTGAAGCTTAGATTCAAGGGCAACACTTAAAGCCAATGCATCCAACTTTGCAGCTTCTAGTAAAAAGGCTTGAATGGCATCTAGAGTGGGCTGTAAACGAACCCCACCAGACGTTACGATTGTCTCCAACAACCTCCCCTCACGAGTCTTCACTTCTGTAATACTTGAACTGGAGTCCCCATTTTTTGTTTCTGTGTCCATTCCTCTAGAGCCCTGACCCCAAGGACCACCAGACACATCTTTAGAAACCCCAAAACTACCTTGTATTTTATTCGGTAACCGAACTGGTTCGTATTTATCTGAATGTTCATTTCCAGTGGTCAATGATTTATGAAGATTTGGCGCCTTGTAGCTCCCAATATCATTTTTCCTCAGTGAATGAACTTGTATAAAACTATTCAGTCCCTGCTTGATGGATGCACTCCCTATACCAACTACCTCACCGAGAAATGACTTCCTGTCGTCTGATGGTGTTTCAAAATTCGTATTCCCAAATCCTTGTATTCTTTTGTTAATGTTCTCAGCTGGGGCTGGCTTATTTCCCTCCGAAAAAATGGCAGAGACGGCCTCGTGGGCTGTGTCTCTAACTGCCTTATTAAGGGCATCGCCCTTCAAGGGGTTGGGCTGCCCTTTGTAATGAAATAATTGGCGCACAGCTGCCGAATGTCTCTGCATTTCTCTTCTGAACTCCACACCAGACTTTCCAACAGCATATTTTATCAACCTCAAAGCCTGTGCAAAGTTCAAGAACAGTGATCTCATCAAGTGGTAATTCAGGAAAACAATCAGTAAAACTTGTCCCAATCTCTAATAAATCCACTTTACCATAATATCCCAAGTAAAATAACAACCCAAACTTTAATTTTTCTTCAAGTTTTACAGCTAATGCTCAATTCAAAGTAAAATTAAAGCACACCAAAAACATAAAGTAAACACCAAATTCCCAATTCACAAATTGCTTAAAATCACAATAAAATAATTAAAAAAAAAAAACCCTCAACTAAACTGAGCAGAAAGCCACCTCAATCCCCTCTCCCCAAAAAGTTGAATACAATCACAGCAAGTCTCCCAACTTTTGCCTGTTCCCCACATTTTCCCACCACCAGAAGGAAGAATGACTGCATCTCCCATGACCCCCCCCAAAAAAATCTCCCTAAAAAGCCAAGTACATAAGTAGTGATGAGGCCCTTATGATGACTCTAAGTGCCATAACTTATGTTTCACAATTTTTATGTAAAATGTTTTTGATACATGAAACTTTACTAAAAATACATACATATATATATATATATATATGCAGGGTGTAAACTCTTTCAAAAGACATGATGTTATAGCAAATCATTACACTTCTTTTACAATAACTATCACTTTAATAATTCACATTAAAAAAAAAAAAGGCAATCTTTTCCCGTAAAGAAACAAAAACTCCATATTTACATCAAACTGCCACAACTACACTACACACCCACACACATATTCCCGCAGCCCAAAAAGAAAAAGAGTAAGAATTTGCAAGTAGAGAGAGAGAGAGAGAGAGAGAGAGAGACCTTCTGTTTAACAATGGGGCTCTTATGATCGAGGCGCTTAAGGATAAAATCGGAAACTTCCTTGACGACGCTAACGTGAGAAGACCCCAAGAGATCGCAAATCTCCTCCAGCTTGTAAACAGGCGCCACCTTGTCCTCATCGGCCGTCGCCGCGTCGATCATCCTCGATCTCCGGTACGACTCCACCGCCCTCCTGCTCGAATCCATCTCTCCACGTTCAACAACGAATCGGGTCCAATTCGGATTCCAATCCCACTTCCAGAGAGAGAGAGAGAGAGAGAAGGAGAGAGAGAGGAAGAGGTACACGTCGGCAATCGAGGGTGAGTCACCGACTTGTGCAGTTACTTTTTCCCCGCATTTTATTTCGATTCTTTTATAGTTTTAAAATTTACTTTTTTTGTGATTGATTCGATAATTTATATATGTATTAAGTATTTTTTTTTCCTCATTTTTTGGCTGATATAAAAAATTAAATAAAAATAAAAATATATATAATTTTTTATTTAAATTCATAAAAATAATAATTAATATTTTTATAATATTAAAAATAAATATAAATTTCATCTCTCTCTCTCTCTCTCTCTCTCTCCCAAGCACACACACTCACGCACGCACCGAGTCTTAATTGTCATTGAGAGTTAACAATTCAAAAAATTCAAAAGAAAAAATGAGTTTAAGGTCTTTTGTTTCTTTTCCTTAAATCTTTCCCATTATTTTCATATTTTTACATATAAATATTTTATTTTCAATCTAAATATTAAATTTTAGTATTTACCTTATTAACTTTTTTTTTATATACTTAAAATTATCAAATATTTTACAAATTTCCGAAAGAACATATTCAGAATGACCTATTTATGGTTGAATGGCCTTCAAGTTATTTAGATATGATTTTAATTTAATTTAATTTAATTTACGAATGGCGGACTGCTGGAGTAGCTCAGTTGGTTAGAGCGTGTGGCTGTTAACCACAAGGTCGAAGGTTCAAGCCCTTCCTCTAGCGTTCCCTTTTTTGATTTTATTATTTATTTTTATTTATTTATTTTTTTTTTCCAAGGAATGTACCCAAATGGATCTTTTTGGGCTTTTTACTTGGGTCTTTGGTTGGATTCCTTTGACAGATTAAGGCCCCAAAAACCAGCCCTACATTTTGCCTATCGCTAGCCAACCATTTGGTATGTTCTTCACACTCCCCATTTTACTCTACCTTATAATTGGGATAAGATAAATGAGAACCAACCACCACACAGCCAACAAACATCTTAAAGCCCCCATCTCCATGCAAAAACATCAAAACACACACACACACACACAGAAACACAAAAACCACAATAGACTTCTTACTTTGAGTCCCTTCAAGGAAATATCCACAATAAAATGTGCGCTCTCCAACTTAATTCCTATGGTCTAGCTTCTCTCAAGCTGCTTCATGCTAGTCCCTTAAAGCTCGCTACCGCCAACACTCACAATAACAAAATCCTTAAACCCTTCAGGGACATCGGCTGCTCTAGGCTCATAATCAAAGCCGTCGGGACGGTCCCGGAAAGCAAGTCCAATGCCAAGGAGCCCGGAGAGCCACCGTCGGTCGATTTGGCATTTGTTCATGTAAGTTATCACGATGGTCGCGACCCTTTATGCGGGTTAATCTTGTACAATTCTTTGTAACGTAACAGACTTTTTGTGGGGGCTTTTTGGTTTTTGGTGTTTTAGTCCGTGCTGCTGCCGGATGGTACACCGGATGTGCATTTTCGTACGGCCTGTGGAGGGCAGAAACTCAGGAATATAATGTTGGATTGTAATGTTGAGTTGTATGGACCGTATGTGAGTTCCAATCTTTCATCACTTTCCTGCATCTTCGTATTCTGCTTGTGATAGTTTTGTGTTACTTAATTTGTGTGACATTCTGATGTATGAATAATGTTGAGTTTCAGGCTAGACCTTTGCTGAATTGTGCTGGAGGTGGAACCTGTGGGACTTGCATGGTAGAGGTGAATTATCGTTACAATGTTTGAAAATGTCACATTACCCTCTCCTTTTTGAGTAAAAGATGAATACATATTATATAACGATTATTTGTTATACATTATTAATTTTTTGATAATATAATTATAAAAATATATTCAATTGAATCTAATATATTAATATAATATAAATTTATATTCAGAATATTTTAAATTTGTTGTATTAAATTTTCAATTTTTTAACACATACTGAAATTTTTCCACAAGTTCACTTCTTTTCTTTTTTTTTTTTTAATTTTGGCAGCCCTTTTATTTCTTTCCTTCTTCTAATACGACACAATCCATGCTTATGCTCTTATTTGCATGTCACAAACTATATATGTCTAGGAACTTGACTCAAATTTAAAAAAAACAACTTGAAGTTAAAAATTTAAATACTTATTTTAAAGATCTTAATTTAAAAAAGATATAAAATTTATGAGAAATAAATAAATAATTCATAATTTAATGAATCTGCTAATAAAAAGAAATAGAAATAACTATGTGTGATATGTAGGCTTAGCGGAAATTTTGCTAGTAACGCATTAGTTTTTCTACCATACCTAACAAAAATTCCATTTTTCCCTCAGGTTATAATGGGGAAGGAACTGCTTAATCCTCGCACGGATAAAGAGAAGGAGAAACTTAAGAAGGTAATATCATAATCTTCATAATTAGCTTGACAATCAATTATTAAACACCAACACTTTAATTAATACTCTCCTTCACCTAGAGATGCATAGAGCCTCATGTCTTTTTTTTTTTTTTTTTTTGTTTAATCAGCGGGATGGTTACTCATTTCTTTGAATTGAATTCCAATTTTAATTATTTATTTAAGAATGTGATGAAAGATTGAATCCTTCTCGCTTGGCTGGAGTACAAGATGAGAATCCATCAGGAAATGCCCCTTTTTGGAGAAAAAGAAAAAAAGAAAAAAAAAGGACAAAAACGACAGCTTGAAATGATTTTGTAATTGGAGTCAGATAATTTAGGATGCCATGAATTGTTTCTTTTATTTGAGCTTGATTAGGAGATATGAAATATAAATACAAAATAAATATTAATATATTATAATTATTGATTATAATTAATATATATTTCTTTAATTTAATTAATGACTATAACAAATTAATATTTATTTTGTGTCCAATTTTTGCATCGCAACTTTTATTTTTTAATTTTATTTTATGCAAGCTATGGTATTAAATGTATTTTGCAGAAACCAAAAAATTGGAGACTTGCTTGCCAGACTACCGTAGGTAATCCAGAATCTACAGGAATGGTCAGTGTCCTTCTCTCAGCAGCGCTGTGCAATCTGATGCTAAGTAGAGGATAGGATACAAAATCTGATTTGATTCGAATAACCAGATTTAATCTATCAGAGATTCTATTAAATTTAATTTTCATTGACAACAACTCACGGCCACAAATACTCGAAATTAAAATAATTCAAAATTTAAATAACTTGAAAATCAATTGATTAGACTGAAATTCACATAATATATCATTCAACAAATTTGATGGATTTAAAATTTAATATGTTTAGAACTTGAAATATAATATATATTTTGAGATGCAAAATACTTGAAAATGACATTACTAAATGCCCAAAACAACACTATCCAAATCTGGCCAGTCCGTCCATTTGTGATCTGTAATGCTAATTAGAAGGGGAAGAAGGAAAAGCAAATTATCCTAATAATTAACGTTAAATGCCGTCATTACTTTGTGGCTTCCTGTCTTGAGCGTGTAACGTTTTCGTTCTTTTTTCTTTTTTTTTGGGGGGGGGGGGCGCCGGGGGGCTGCGAGTCCAATGCAGGTGGTCATCCAGCAGCTGCCGGAATGGAAAGGGCATGAATGGAAATCCGAAAGGATATTGCCTTCGGAGATATCTCAAAATCCGGAACTAACTCTATAATCATAAGAAAATCTACATGTTATGCTTGGAGTTTTACTTTTAAATCTTAGAACCATATGTGGCTAACGCCACAAAATTATTATTATTATTATTATTGTTATTAATTCATGCAGTCTAAGAAATAAACCTTACCCTTAATGCCACAGGTAGTGCTGAGAAATTAGTGCACTGCAATACCCTTTTTTTGTTTTTTTTTGTTTTGGTTAGTTATTGAGCTCATTAGTAATTTTTCCCTTGCAAAATGGGACAATTAATTTGATCACAAGGCTTTACACCAATGAAGCGACATGGAATTGAAATGGCCGGCAGAGACAGAAAAAAGCAGGGGAAAAGGAGGACACAAGGTGAGGGCAAAGAATGAAAAAAACACCATCCGCTTCCCTTCCTTATATTGTGGACGATGGACAAGAGAGATTATAATTTATGAACACGACAAATTGATCTTGGCAGTTGACAATTTAGAGCTCATTGGACCAGGGTGAATGGTCTGAAGAAAATGTATACATTCCCACAAATGAGCCCTGCTAGCCCGCCACCAATAAGTGTACAGCTTCTGTATAATATTTCCTAGAGAATAATAACTTCAGGGAACTTTTTAGGGCAACTCATGATTTGATGGACTAATTGTATATATTGAATAAATTTCTTTCAAAAAAATAAAAAAAAGCATAAATCACAATGAATAACATACAAAGAGCTTCTATATATATATATATATATATATATATATATATATTGTGTGTCAGTATGATTAAGTAAGTATATATTCACAGGCAGGCATAGAAGAATTGTAGCCTTGACATGATGTTTTGTTCAAAGCTGTTTTGAGTCACAGGAAATATTTTGGTTTGTCACAGGCTGGGCCTCTATTTGGGGGGGGGGAGAGAGAGAGAGAGAGAGAGAGAGAGTACAAGTGCAAGGGTCTCTAGTTATTATAATCCATGATTAAAGGAATACTCTCTGGAGAACCTAGACATAGCCTAGTGGTACTTATTTGATAAGTGGACATACTCAAATTGCCAAGAACAAAAACTAAGAAAGGAAAGAATTTCAATGCACAGAGGAAAAGAGAAATCAACATGCTTAGTTGCTTTCATGATTTCCTACTAAAGGGTATGTTGGTCTGTGAAATCTTGATAAAAATGTGATTCAGTCTCCCTGCAAACTTTCAGGAAACGGTATTGAAGCACAACAATGATAGTATCCATTGTCATCGTACACAAAACGTTTGGAAAGATGAGCTTCGCGGATGAGATACTCACCCCAGTCTTCGGACCCAAACTTGTCAAAAATGTCCCGTGCATCGAAGGAATCCTTATTTCCTCTTCTCATCTTCCTGAAAAATTCCAGTCACTTTAGCTGGTCAGAAATAAGAAGAAACAATAGTCATATCGAATGATAACAGGAACCGAACAGAAGGAGAAGGAAACAGCACCAGCGCCCTTTCCTATGTCTCACGTTCATCACTGTGGCATGCAACTGCAATTCCAGCACAAATCCTCAACATTAGTACTTCACAGACATCATTGGTACATGCAATAATAGCAAAGCAAAACAAGTATGTATGAAAAACCATACTGATTTCAGTCAGCTAACTTCGGGTTTACATGTATTCACATTAGAATAAAATATGAACCAAAGATACCTGTAACATATCAAAACTTTCCGTGTAAAAAGACATTAGTTGATCATTAAGGGCAGCCTAGTTTAATCACATCCAATTTTCTCAAGATTTTGGCTGAATAGGTGCCAGATGTTTGAATTTGTGCAGCCTAGGGCTAAATGGCTAATGGAAGTCACAGAGTTACAAGGCTGAAGTTTGGAGGTGTAATCAGTTCTGAGAACCCAATGAAACCGCAAAGCTTAACATACACCAGCATTTGCCAAACAAAGATGGTATGGTTTAGTGTGAGAAAAGGTGATCCTTCACAAACCAGATGGCAGTTGAAGTACTGCTATAGGAATCTAAATTTTGAGAGTCCAAAATTTAGCTAAATGCAATATTTGAGGGTAAAGGTAACCGTTTGATGTTTCTAACAAATTGTAGTTTCATGCTTCCTAGATGTAATATAAGTTAACTGGTAATGCACATCTCATGATAAAATGCCAATTACGACTGCATGCTATAGATACAGGCAATTCAAAAATTGTGTATTTTACCTTCAATGTGTGTTTTGCATCTCTCTCGAGAACAAGTCCAGCCTTAACAAATTCATCGATGATGATTTCTAAGAAAGCTAAAGAAAATTAATAAAGCCCATTCAAGGGGAAGACACTGCAAAAATAATGCAAGTGAGTTAGTTTATTATTTCTCATTTTTCCTCTGTGACAAAAACAGAGAAAATAATGGTACTCGATTTTTTTTTTTCAATGGCACTGTATTATTGATGCTTAGACATTAGGATACGACAGGCACGCATAAGTCGGCCATCATTGCTAGCTTCTTCAACAGTAGCATATAGAACACAGGCCTCAGCCAAGGATCCTCTCATGCAATCCTGCACACAGGTAGAGGATGTGATTGTCACTAGAGGAAGATGAACTATGTGGACATGAGAAAAGATAGACATTGAGGCAGCAATCAATGGCTAGCCCGGGGCTCTAATTGTAAGTCTTTCTTCAGAAGAAACTGTCTCAGAACTGAACATATTTGAGCCTAATTTTCTGGAATGTGCAATGGATGTCTTGAATCTCCTGAAGCCCTCTACACATCATCTCCAAACTTCTCATTACAGTGCAAAGACTAACTGAGTCTTGCTGCTACCAAAAGAAAGAGAAACCAAGCAATATTCTACTTACCAGGCCCTTGAGTCTGATAGCAATAGGTCGATTGTCCAAGGCATCCATCACTTTTGAGGAGATACTCTAGAACACAAACACAGAGCACAAATAGCTTGTAAATAATTAGTGCCGAAGTCAGCCCAGACATCTCTTACTTAGCAGAGATATACCTTCAAAACCTCTGAAGCTGCATTAACTCGCTCTTTATTCCACAACTTCAACATTAACACAGTTAAGTGAAATGTTTTAGGGTTAATAAATATGGATTTGTCTATTCCCAAATCTGTAAAGGTAACATAATGAGTGAGTTCAAGAGAAAATGAAAATTAACAAGGTGCAAAAATCGATTGTTTCTCAAAAGATATAGAAACAAACTACCTTTATATTTTAAATTTTTATGTATTATCCTTTCTTGTCCTAAAAAAAGCATAATAAAATGAATTTTGAGCGATATGATGTGGCAAGAGTGTAAGAAGTATATGAAACTGTAGGCAATAAGCTACAAAAGAAAGACTGTTCTACAATCTGTAGATTTGAAATCTATAAGCTTTATCATTTTACCAGATGAAGAAACTGTCTTTGATGTTTTAGGCGCATAACTAACAACAGGTATGCGAGCTGAATCCACTGTTGTGCACTTTTCATCTTCAACTTTAACTCCAACATCAGCAAATTGCTCTTTATTTGATTCTTGATCCTTGCCTTTATTGTCAGAAATATCTTTATCAGGATCACCCTTTTCATCCACTGAAGCATTATTATTTCCCAATATGGTGTTCTGAAAATTGACTAACTTTCCAACCAAATCAGGGTGTATGGCCAATGGAAGAGATATAAAGTGGGAATACTCAACACTTGGGCTTTTCACTGCCTGTTTTTTTTGGCCCAAGGAAACAGGGTTAGAAAATTTTCCATTCCTTTTCTTTTCTAAAACCAAATTGACTGGGAACTAACCTCCTCTATAATAGCTTGTATCTTCTGAGAAGCTTCTGTTACACTATGAAGTGAAACACCTTCAATGACTGCCAAGAATAATCATGTCTGAGTTACTAAAATTGGACAACTAGCACAATGACCTTCATAATCTCATCTCAAACTACTGCAACTTTTTAAATTAGAGGAGCATTGGCTTGTTAAAGCAGATCATATCACAATTTCAGAAAAAAATCAAAACAGCCATCATATTTGGGAAGAATAATATGACCTTACCAATCATATAAGCATGCCATGTATGCATAAATTTGTTAGTAAAAAAGAAAGGCATCCTGGTGCATGAGACTTCCACACTGTGAGGTCTGGGGAAAGATCATATGTACACAGCCTTACTCCTTTTGTATGTATAAATTTGTAAATTCCAGAAAACTCACCAACAGGCTCCTCCTTTTTTGGTGATGGAATAGTAATCTTAACTCCCAACTCCTCTTCAATCTTCTTCTGTGTACATCCTCTGAAGCAGGAAAGTTACAAGTATTAAGTATATACACATGATACTCAAATTAAAAAAATGTAATATGTGCTAATTTTCATACCCTTTTCCCACGATAAATCGAAGTAGAGAAGCAGCTACCTACATGTCAATCAGAGCGAGTAAGAAAAGAAAAGGCAAAAACAAAATATTTAGAAACAGAATAACAGAGCCAGCCGCATCTTGTGGAAACCAAGATAATGAAGAGCTGAACATTTAGGGTGAGAAGAAAGAGGGGGCGTTTGGAGCCAAATAGCTACAGAACAGTCAGCTAATCAATTGCTGCCATAATCATCATGCAACCAAGCCAAAATTTAACTGCTACAATAAGCACTATATAACCAGGCCGAATTCCTAGAGTTCAATGAGTAAATATTACCTCAACTGAAAGTAAATGCTTTTCAGTGGGAAGTGCTGACTCTCCTTCCAAAGTTCCATCTTCAATTTTTTCCTCCAGGGTGGTAGAGTTGATAGTGACAGATTTAGCAACTTGTGTAACTTGTCCGTGCTTTGAAATGGAGCTAGATATGCCAAGCACTTCTTCATCTTGATATCCTTTTTCTGACTCAATAATCACATCTTTTATGATGTCCTCTGTAGATTTGCATCAAATTCCCCATGAGGTACAGCAGAATCCAGATCGTTTGAAGACAACAAAAATTCTCTAACAGAAGAATTCTTACAAAATGACCACTTATTGCAAAGGTCAATATGGCATCAAATTAAGGGCCAAGGGGTGAGAAAGGGCCTATGTGGCACTTAAAATCTTCACATGAATGTATCCAAGCACCAGTAGTGTGACCCTAGCACTAGTGATATGCAGGAATTTATAGAAGTAAAAAAAGAGGGCAGAAGTGCAGTTATATATATATATATATATATATAAGTGTTCGGTTCCCATGAATAGATACAACATTAGGTTATACATGACAGGTAATCTACACTGGAAGTATGTTTTCTTTGTTGTGCAATTGAGAACCACTGCAACCACATTGATGACAAACATAACAACAGGGCAAGTGATTTCAAACAGTTAACGGTGAGAAAAATGCCTCAAAGCAGAAAAAACACCTTCCATTGAACTTGCTTGAGAAGATATTTGCGTCCTTATTTGCTCAACTGTTCTTTTCTTTTTGCTCACATCCATGCTGCCAAAATAAACTTTTCCCCCAGCCAACTTCTTACTGAAGCTTAAACAGTGATGGGAACAACATCCCTGCCACGAGTTATGCCAGCAAAATTAAGCCAACTGCAGGATCCAATAAACAACCTACCATCAGCATATCTGAATATCCAAATACAGAAGTTTTATGACTAAAGATATACATTAATTATCTCACTGCAACCAAAAGTTTACATACAACATGCAAGAAGGTTATTAGTGTTGCCATCATGCCTCATTCTTTTTTTATATTTCCAGTGCAAATTGAGAATCTCAACATTTAGAAACAACATGGCAGAATAACCTCATCAATCCATTGAGTACAAAAAAAAAAACAAAGGAGATCCAATCCATTGACGATTCCCTACAGTTTTCCCAAGCAGCCCCATCAATCAGAGCTTTAGAAGATAATCACAAAACAAGATGAGAAGCATTCTTAGCTTCATTATATTTCCTCAGATGAATTTTTTGGCGCCCTTCCTTCCTTCCAGATATAGTTATTTACCCATTGCACTAGGGTTGGATACAAGGACAAGCCTTAAAATAACAGTAAAGTTACTTTATTGTGACCTCGAAGTCACGTAAACCTGCCTCTCTATAAAAACGATGGTAGGCCTACGCACATCTAACGCTTCTCCAAACTCTACAATGTAAGGGAGCCTAGTGTACTGAGATGCCTCGTTCTTTTGCACCAGTTAGACACAAAAAAATGATCAAAACCTATACAATAATCCAAACCTAAAAGTCTCATTAACTTATCACCTCAGGTCCTATTGTGCTGATATACTTCAGCTTCAAACAAAAATAGGAAAAGCACCTGAAACAGACCTGGCAATTACATTCATTTCCTTTTAGTTTCTTCTTCAACGAATCTCATAATCACATACCCCCAAAATCCCTTTAGACTACATATAACTAAACAACTTCTTCTCTTTTCTACCAAGAATTCCAAAAAACCAATACAATAAATGCAGCAGAATAACGAACAGTGCAAATCAGTACCAATAAGGTTGATCTGCCTGTTATTTGCCTGAATATGGACAACAAACACCAAAAAACAAAAAAAAATTGCTTCAAAATGAAATTCAACATAAAAAACCCACGTCAGCCAATGATTTAAAACCTGAAAGTAATTGACTGGCTCTGATTTAACATATAAATTCACCAATTTCAACGATCTGTCCAGATAAATTCACAAGAAAAAAGTTAAAACCACAATGAAAGAGAGAGAGAGAGAGAGAGAGAGAGTACGATGGAGAAATGGGGTTTCTTTGTTTTTCACTCTTTTCTTGGTAAATTTTCTCGGGAAACAAGCAGATTTTACCTGAAGAGAGCCCTGGAACTTGAAGCTATCATTCGCACGGCTACTGCAGAGAGTCGGACTTTTCTCTGCTCGTTTTCCCTTCACTTACACGCGTTATCTAACAGTGTCCAAAGAATGCAATCTCTCTCTCTCTCTCTCTCTCTCTCTTTTTTTTTTTTAACTCATCAAAAATAATACATTTTAAAACATTTATATATAAAAAAAAACATACTATAAATATATTTAATTATAATATTTATAAATTTAAATTAATATTATTATTTATTTTCTCATAAATT
Organism: Bruguiera parviflora; assembly: GCA_019804595.1. Classification (NCBI taxonomy): domain Eukaryota; kingdom Viridiplantae; phylum Streptophyta; class Magnoliopsida; order Malpighiales; family Rhizophoraceae; genus Bruguiera; species Bruguiera parviflora. Next base: position 9,839,661 of record CM034051.1, on the reverse strand, counting down.
TTTATTTATTAAAAAACAAAAAGTAAGAATTTAAATAATTTGTAATATCACCTTTTCAACTCTCATAATAATAGTAAAAATGAAATTAAAGGAGCCATTGCCCCCATAATAAGAGCATTAATTTTCATTTTTATTGTTTCAAAAAAATTGCTTTTCGGATTGGAACTCTTTCTCTCAATGATGTGATTGGACATCTTAGCGCCGTTCGATAGATTCTGATTTAATTAGAAATACATTCTCCAAAGTCCATCACTCTATTTTATATTTGGCTTAAAATTTACATATTTATCTTTGAAATATCGAATTCTAATTTTAAGACGATAAATTTTAAAATTATATAAATAAAAAGAATTATTTTAACTTGTATTTAATACATTTTTTAATAAATAAAAAAATAATTGTATAATATAATTATCTAATGATATTATATAGCACGTTTTGTCTTGTAAGAATAATATTATTTAAAATCTATTTTTAAACAATAATTTTCTTTATTTATTTATAGAATAGAAAATGCCAACAAAAATTTTATGGAGAATAATTATCTTAATAACCTTAAAAATAATATTATTTAAAAAAATAAAATAAAAAGACTGGGAGGAACAGTAATTCTTCAATCTCCTCCATAATCACGATAAAATTTGTCGAATCGAGACGATATAATTTTATGTACTTTAAAATTTGATTTAATTCAATTTATATTAATTAACAAATTAATGATTAATAATTTATAATATTTAAAATTAAAATAAAAGATAAGATTATTTGAATTAAAGATTACTTGAAACTCATATAACTTAGAATTTAAAGTTTAATAAGTTAAAACTTAAATTATTCGAGTTTAATATTTAAATATTTAATATATTTAATATCCAATCAATCAAAATTTTAATAAATTTAAATATTGAAATATTGGAATACAATGAATTTGAGAATCTACATACGAACATATAATTAACTTAAAATTCAAAATACCTAAAATTTCTATAATCTAAACTTCAAAAGAACCCAACTTAAATTCTACTCTTACTCGTCTGCTTGTCATAACTGCTTTTTCTCTAACTCGGAAAAAAGAAAAAAAAAATCAATAAAACAAATAAATAAATTTACGGTAGAAATAGAAATGAAGAGAAACGTAACACTCCAATTTTCACCATGCCTACGCTGAAGCATCCTCCTCACAGCCCAAAAACCCCAACCTCCGCCACCAAAATGCTCGACCGCGTCCTCTCTTCCCGGCGCGCCGCTCTCTACTCCGAAGGCGACGGCGATGGCGACGGAACCGTAACCGGAACCGACGAATCCAAGAACCGGAGGCAGAGCCCTTACTTAATGGCTTCCAATTACTTGGCCCGTTTCTCTCAGCTCTGCTGCCTATGCCGCGCTCCGATGGCCTGCCTTCTCCTCTGTCTCATCTTGTCTTTCGCCTCCCTCGCTTCTCTTGTCCTCCATTCTCGGAGCTTCGTCTGCGTTTCGCCGTTTGATCGGACTTCCCGGGTCGGGTTCTTTGGGCTTGATGGGTTTGATTCCGAATTTGGCTCCCTCGGCGTTCCCTGGTGTAATTCTCGTTTTTCTCATCGCTGATGTATATCTTCATAGTTTTGGGAAATGGGTTCGGGTCAGATCTGGGTTTGTTTTGTTAACGGGTGAAAAATGAAAAAAAAAAAAAAAATCAACTTTATGTTGTTTACATTTTGTTTGGTTGCTGAGAAAATGTGGAAAAAAAAAGGAGGGTGATTGTGGTTTTGGAAATGAGTTGGTATTTCATTGTTTGGGTAGAGGGAAGAAGCAATGTAATTTTGATATGAACATTGGGAGAACCATGCCCCAAAAGCTAGCTATTGAGTAAGGGGTTGTTGTTTACATTCTGTTTGGTTGCCAAGGAAATGTTGGAAAAGGAGGGCAATTGTAGTTTTTGACATAAGGTAGGATTTCATTGCCTGGTTATGAGAGAAGAAGCAAATACTATTTTGATAAGAATCTCGGGAGAATTATACCCCAAAAGCTAGCTATTAAGATAGAAGAGCCCAAAGTCCATGTGAGCTTTAGGTTAGAATCTCATAATTCTGATGTAGGACTCGGGGCCCATATGTTGCAACTAAGATCATAACACACTTCTCAACCTGCCTGATTTGGGTGTTTGTTGTTTGTAAAGTGGGAATTAGATTTTACTTTTCTTCTATGGTAATCTAAGCTCACAGTGTGAAGTTTAGAGATTGTGGGAAGGTGGATAGATAATGTGAGTAAATTTAGTAGACTATTCTTAAATATGGATCTTGAACATATGTGCATCTGTTTGAATCACTTCAGTCGATCCTCTGAGTATATCATTCCCGAGACTTCTGCTGGCATTTTTTCATTTGCATTCAACTTTACTGCTGTTTGAGATAAGTTTTATTTGTAAAAATATGTAATACTACTAAGAACAATTTGACTTTAAAATATGATATCTTATTTTGTGCTCCCCGTTTAATTCATGTCCTTGTCAAAAGGCAGATCGAAACATGGAAAAACAGTTCAGTGGACATCTAAGGATTTAATCAAAGGCTTGGAAGAGTTTGTTCCAATATATGAAACTCGGCCAATCAAAAACAACATGTATGGAATGGGTTTTGACCACAGTTTTGGGCTTTGGTTCATTGCTCGGTGGTTGAAACCAGATCTAATGATCGAGAGTGGTGCTTTCAAGGGGCATTCCACTTGGGTGCTGCGGCAAGCCATGCCAGACACTCCAATTATTTCTATTTCACCCAGACATCCCGAGAAGTACCTAAAGAAGGGTCCGGCTTATGTTGATGGAAACTGCACATACTTTGCTGGAAAAGATTTTGTGGATTTTGGAAGTGTTGATTGGAAGAGTGTGATGAAGAAACACAGGATCAATGATCTCAGTAGAGTTCTCATTTTTTTTGATGATCATCAGAATGAATTGAAAAGGTATCCAGGATCTGTAGTAATTTTTAAGCATATGTTGTCTCCTAAATTGCTGGATGTTTTTTTTCTCTTAGTTAATGGTTCTGAGGGCAGGGTAAAGCAGGCACTGAATGCTGGCTTTCAGCATCTTGTTTTTGAAGATAATTATGATACTGGAACTGGAGATCATTACTCATTGAGGCACATATGTGATCAGGCCTACATAAGAGGTGAATGCTTTCCCTTTTTGTGCTAAAGATTTTTCTGCTTGTTTTCTTTGTAGGATTGTTGCTAATAATCCTTGAGTTTCCCATTCAACTGAAGTAAAAAATTCACACTTATCCTCGAGCAACTTTCAATTATGTTGTTAAGTGCTTATCATTCAAGTGAAGTGCTGCAAAGCAGACAATAATTGGTTTTGCCACGGGAGGACTGGCACTTAATAATTTATGGTGAATGATAGTTACTGTGTCTGTGACGCAAAATTAGTGGGTTTTGGTTTGTTCTAGAACTGTTCTTGTTAGCTTATATGTCTCTAACTTTTTGAAGGCTTTATTTTGTGTTATTTTGGTCTTATAATATCCTGGCAGTCTTGTCTTTGCTGCTAGCGCTAAAATTCTTAAGTACAAGAGTTACTAGACATACTGTCTTTTATTGCATTTCACTTTATGTTGGGTGATTCCTCAATTTAATAACATTGGTGGTGTCTTTCTTTATGCATTAGGCCCCTTTTCTGGTCTTAAGAGAGTGGCCTCATGATGGATGGTAGTTCATCCATTATTAACACCGGTCATGAACATCCAATGTAATTAATATCATGTCTGATTTTCTTTAGGTCCCTTAATTTGCATGTTGGCATAATTTGACTTTCAGATTCAGAATTGAATCTCGTTATTTCAGTTTCTATTCCAGATTTGTCTATAACTCATTTCAGTTGTTTCTTTTGGAACGAAGCGTAGGAGGGGGCCATAGCTGCTTTACAGAGAGTGATGAAGCCAGGATAAGGTCGAAAAGGAAGAAATTCTGGGAGAAGGCAGTTGATATAGATGAACTATGTGGACCAAATGAAGAATGGTGGGGTGTCAGAGGCTGGATGCGGGATAACTTTAATCATAGTAATAAGCCAATTTCCTATGAGGAACATTTTCAGAACAGCCGCTTTATTGAATCAATTCTTGATGTGTATTGGGAGCTCCCTCCAGTTGCTGGTCCTTCCCTTACCCATCAAACACGATATGATCCAGCTCGTGTCATCACGCCTATTGTTGAAGATGGCCACTATGGCTTGTTCCAGAGGACAGGTTTAAGTAGACTCGAGGCTTCTGTTTTTAATGGTTACACCCAGATGATATATCTTCGAATCTCTCAACAAGAATCCTGAAGCTTTCCAGAATTGATGGCAAGGCCATTTAGTTTTGCACTAGACTGGAATGCCGAAGCTGTTAATACGTATACTCCTTCCCATAGTTGTTCAGATCGATTGGCTAAATAATTTTTCTTTTTCTTTTTTTGTTTTTTTCACCTTAAACTCATCAATTTCCTGAGTTACCATACTGGCTACTGCATGTTTTTAACACAGTTTTAGCTGTTTGTTGTGAAATTTTCATGCGTTTGCTCTTCCAGGTTTCTCCTTAAAATGTGTTTTTTTCAAAGAGACTTGCTTTCAGCCTGGCGGAATTGCGCGAGGGAAAGAATTGTGGTTAAATATACAATCCGAGTTTCACCCATCAACTTGAACGATATCTCAGCCCAAGCACCTGGAACCTGGCTTAATTGACTGCTGTTTTTTCCTTTTCGGTTTGGTTCAACAGAACTGGGCACGACTGATAGCTGCATATCGGTATAGTCCCACAGATGCGATCTGAAACATCCCTTGTTTTAATGAGGTGGGAATGGAAGTGGCGATGGTGGTGGGAGCGAACCAGCGGCCATGTCGAGGGCCGGCACTGTGGAATGTGTGGTTGATGCGCCATGTGTAGTTTCGTGGACTAAGAATCTCGAAAAGTAGTGTGAGCATTGGATATAAGCTTGACATACCGACAAGCCGAGTTACAATCATGCCTATGCGTGCATTTGGTGGGTGGAGAGAGAGAGAGAAGTCATCCAATGACAAGCAATCCATCCATTTACACAATTGACTGGTACACGTGATAAAAGAGAGACTAGACACATTAAGCCAACTAAAACAAATTTGAGTGTCCTATACACATCTCCCATGACATTCTGTCCGGTAGGAACTTGTGCAAATTTGAGACATTTGCAATATGTGGGATCAAGACCAAGCACTCAACTCAACAAACATATAAAGACTTCTGGTATATTCAGAAAACCCCTTTTGGAGGTTCATGACTCAACAACTCCAGACTAGTTACGATCCTTGCATTTCTCCGCGGCCCTTGGAGCTGCAAACAGGGAGACAGACCAGAATAAATTTTGAGGACACAAACAAGAGCCAATTGAATTCCATCCAGTTTGGTTTCTGATTTGCAAATGCCCATAATAGTTCATTGAAGTTATCTCCAAGACATCTCTAAACAATGTTAAAGATCAAAAGTTGGCCTTTATATATTGAAACACCTACCAAGACCAATTGCCTCAGAACCTTTCATGATCCTCAGTCTTCTGCATGAGTCGGTAAACATCCTGTCATTGTAATACAGAACAGTTTATCAGAAATACCAAACTGGTAATGCCAGAAGCTAAATTGCAAGAAGTAAGAACGCAAACACAAAACATGCGATTGCTGCAGGCATTCCATCAGCTAATTTCACAGCAATTTTCTAAGGTGAAATTGACAATATGTAGACTTTGGAACCTGTTGGATCGATTCTGTTTTTACCTTTATAAATATTTCAATGACAACTTTCTGTACATTTTCAAGCATATGAATTATGACATTAATTTCACCAAAAACATACTTGGTTGATGGGCTGCATCACATTAAATTGAGAACACAAGGCAATGGAGTTGTACTTACTCCCAGGGAACATCACCCACGAGCATCCAGTCATCATCCTTGTCTTCGTAAGTGAGTACATATTCAGAACCATGGAGAAGATCTTTTATATGACTCTCATTCAGGCCATCTCTCCCTGGAAGTCTGTGAGAACTGCACTGTCCTGAATTATGGAGAGTCATCCATGCAAACCAGCAATAAAAGAAAAATGTCAGCAACCCTTTCTATGTTTGGAGGTGATATTATCTATTGGTGAAGAGAAGAGACACAGCATAAGCATAAAACTTGAAATTTCATTCATCTACTGATTATTGAGCAAATAGGCATATATTAATTGCCTAAGGTTGCCATAGTAACTTAAACAGAACAAAAACATTCACTTTAAGTATGTCCCTTCCTGGACCAAACCAAAAGGAGGTTGGCAATTTTCAATGTGACCAGTTGCTTATGAATTCTCTGTGTGCATGTGGCTGTGGGTGAATGGAGAGACAGAGATGGAGAGAGTACCAATGGTGAAGCAGCTGAACATCTTCTCAAGGGCAGATGAGAGTTCCACATAATTGTTATAGGTTTTGAGGTCAACCTTCCTCAAGTATGGAGCGCCATCCATACTAACCTTCACATATAGGCACCCGAATCCTGACTTGCCTTCAGCATCTTCATTGTTCTTCCCCGAGTTAGAGGCCATGGTGTTCTTCCGGAATGACCGGATTGGTGGCCATCCTACCACCTGTGCCCTGTTACAAGAATGAATAGATTGAAGTTATCTCAGTAAAGAGGAAATTTAGACTCGAACCCAAAATTCATATAAGACGTGAAAATCTCCACAAATCTAGCTAACATCCATGATTAAAATCTTGGTCATTCCTTTAAATTCGCCTTTTCTTTACATAGCAAATTAATTGCTCCGAAAAGCACTTCTCTGACTTGAATCTGATACTGTAACCTTACAATTACACCTTCAGTATATTACAAAAGAGAAGGTAAAAATATTAAAATGAAAAGAAAGAGACTATAAACAGATTTGAATGTTAAACAATACATACAAAAATTTGAGCAAAATATACAACTGCAGCTAAAACAGAAAAACTGTGATATTAAAGGGAAAAAAAGGAAGCCAATTAGAAAACAAATTAATAGAAGGTACAATAAACTAACACCAGAAAAATTAAAAAAAAAACTTTCATTTACTAGTTTCCAAGACTAGTTATTTCATTTACTTTTCCACAAACTGAAGCAGCATCAAGCATAAAATTTAACATTCAGACTTGCTCACGGTGAAATCTACTTGGAACTAAAATTGCTGCCCATGTTGCTCTTTGCCATGTTTCTACAGTAATTGGAATTTGGTCACAACAAAAAACACACAATTATCAAGCCAAGAAAATATCTCAAAGCAAAAATGCAAGTTTATCAGCTTACTTTGCAGCAGGAGCACTATTGTTCTCATTTTCACCCAACACCTGATTATTTTTCTCCTGAATTGGCTTTGGAGATTGAGCACCAGCAGCACCTCCAACTACCTCTTTCTTTGAACGTGCAGGTACACAAGGTTTCTGGGGACCACCATTTTCACCTCTGGAAGAGACAAAGACAGCAACTTTAGCGAAATTAACCTCAGATCTATTGCCATCAATGGCATCTGAGAAACCCCTTTTGGCTCCCGAGACTAGATTCTTTAATGGGCTAGCAGGGTACCCTTTGGCGTCAACATCTTTGCCGGAAAGAGACAACCCAGGCAAGCCAAGGCTTAGCTCAGTTTCTTTCAAGTTTAAAGATTTGGTGTTATTCTTGCAGCCATTTTTCACTTCAGTGGAGAGAGTATAACAAGAAGAAGAGGAGAGCTTGTCAGAGATTCTCTCCATTGAAGGGGTCTCCGATAAGCCTATGTAATCATGTTCTTGCGGTCTAGACATCAAAGTTGTTCTCACTGAAAGAACTTGGAAAAGATACAGACCAAGCAAAAGGTTGAGACTTTGAGAGAGGTTTGCTACCAAGACAAGGAAAATGCCTTAGAGAGAGAAAGAGAGAGAAGCAAAGGCCGTCTGGTTAGTCTGCAAGAGCTGGTCTGGTTTTTGTTGACGCAGAAAAGAAGCTTCTTCGGGCCTTTATGCATAATAATTAATAAAAGCCTCCCTTTCTCTTTTTAATTAAAAAGAAGTAAACAATAAAAATATTAATTATTATACTCTATTGACATTATTGTTCAAAATTCTGTAATACTCAATTTTATTGTTAATAAATTTGAATAATAACAAAAGAATTTAAACTTAAAACAATAAAAAACACACACACACACACTAAATTTCTAATTAAGTTATCACATTAAATGGTATAAAAGTCTCCTTAATAAAATTATAAAACAAAACACAAAGTAGGAGAGTAATGGAACGAAAATGAACATCTATCTGTCCTTATGGGTTGCAATTGCCATCTGTATCATAACTCTGTGACAAAAGCTTCAGATTCAGTTATTGTGTGATGCCTATTCTCTTCTCATATTTCCCATTTTTTGATATATATATATATATATATATATATATATATAGATGTAATGGAAAATTCCTTAAGAGTTGGCATACAATAACCATAGCATGCATGCAGGAAAGATTAAATGAAGAAATATGCCACATTTTGTGTGTAATAATAATTCTTGCTAAAACAGATTATAATGGAAAAGGCCTGTTTGTTTTTGTTTAAAAACGTACCCTGTTTTTTCCTTTTTCTTTCTTTTTTTTTTTTTCGAGAAAAATAATGCGTTGTTGTTAAAGTCCTATACGAACCAACATAATCACGACTCGGTATAATAAGAGTTTATCGATTTTATTTATTTATGTAAATGAACAATATTTAAGAATAATTCCAAATTCTGTTTGATAAATAAGTTAAATTGAAAAAAAAAAAGATCAATTTGTTTAGATTCATAAAAATCTTGTTTAAAAATTTATTTATATAGTTATTAAATAACTCATTTACATCTAACTTAAGGTTTGAAATAAGATTAAAGGTTTGAAAAACAATTTTTACTTTTTTCTGCCTAATTAAAACGTATTATAAAAAAAAATTCAACCGTGCCCTCTGTCAGTGAAAATGAAAACAGAGTTGGATCCTGCACGAACAAGAAAATCAAATGTACCCTACCACTTAATGCGCTGCAATTAAATTTTTTATCAAGATATTTAATAAAATTAAATGTACATCTAAATTATATATAATTTTAAAAATATTTAATTTTAATTAGGCTTGTGAAATATATTCATCCAATCAATTTAATTTGGAGTCAGTTTATTGTATAACACATAGGCGTTTTTTTTTTTTTTTCAGAATTTTGAGATAAAATTTTTATATTTTTATTATTGGTTAAAAAAAAAAAGAAGAAGAAAAAAGAAATAAGTTAGAGAGAAAGGCGATCGACTTGCTTTTTACAGTGACGTTGACAGTAAAATGTCGGGTAATTATTTTTGAGAGGTTAATTTTGTCGGGAGATGAATCTTCTGCTACACCACGCCCGTATCCATCGTAATTATTGTGCTGCCTAGCGCAATCAAAAAAGTTGCGCATCACGCGGGAATGATCTGATGGTGAACGGGGGATTGAAAAAAAAAATAAAAACTGAGCGGCTCCGATTCGCCCGCGTCAGCATATCGTTCGTTGGGGGGCGGGCACAAACGGCGTTAGTTTGTTGCAGTCGATGGAAGTCAACGAGTGACGGCTGCGTCGTTGACCCGTTACGTTGAAGTGACCGCTACGTAGACCGTTTACTGTTTGATGCCCACTTGCCACTAAATAAAATGAAAAATTTATTACCCTCCACGAGAAAATTAGATAAAACAATTAAATTTTATACTTTTTAATTATAATTAATTTATTAAAAATATAGTAATTATAACTAATAATTAATATCCAATGATATGAATTTGTGTGTAAGCTTTATATTCAATTTCTACATTTACATAAGTTTTTTGATAAAATAAATTGGAATATGCGAGTTCGAAATCAAAGAACGACAAACAATAATTCAATACTTCGAATATAGGGTGTGATCAAAATGTTAATGGAAATCTAAACAATTCTCGGTAATGGAGATTTGGGCTCTTATATTGACGAAGAATATAACAAAATGTGATATTTGGTGTGAATTATGGAATTCCTAGAACTATTAAAGAGAAAAAAAAAAGTGGAAAATAAAGTTTTTTTTTTTTTTCTGAAAAGCAAAATTGCTTTCCTTTTTTATAGAAAACAAAATTTCGGGAGCTAATTAGTAGACAAAATTTAGGGACTACAATATTTCTATTTTTATTTTTTTCATTTTGGCCAAATTTTTTTAGTTGTTTAATGTTTTTCGATTTTGACTCTCACTTAACATTTTCATTGTCTTTGCATATCAAAAAAATTAATTATGCTTTTGCTAAAAATTGCTGAATATTTGCATTCATGATTAAAAAAAAATTTCAATCTTAACAAGAAAGGGTATCGTATGATTTCACAACTTATTCGACCAGTTATTCAGATCACATTTTGAACCTTAGGATGATAAAAATAAATAAAAAAAAGAAAACAAGTATTCAGATTATGTTATCTCTATTTTTCATAATAATAATAATATTATTATTATTATTATTATCCTGTCCACACCTTTTATTTTGAGTCTAAAACAAATTTTTGAACTTCAATGAATTAAAGAAGTAATATTTTTGATGAACTATAACACAAAATAGAGTGAGCTTGTGTTTTTTATTTTTTTCACATATTCAACAAAAAAAATCATTAGCTGAGAGATATTATTATTAAAAAAAATATAACCCCAAAAATTAAACATTTCAGGTTAATATAGTACCCCTAAAGTTCCAAAATTAAAACTATAGTCTCCAATTCTTACAACTACGTTGAATTTCAACAAAAAACAGTCGTTTGTTTCGTTGGAAATGTTTTATCTACGAGGTTTCTTAACATAAAAAAAAATTATCACATCGTAATATTGTGGCTACTAATCCTAATGTGTTTACGTAATAAAATTCTTTTTTCTTTTAGTGTACTGGAAATTTTATTGGGGACCATACTATTTTTTTATCTTATTTCATAAATTTAATGTTTTATTTAGTAAAAATCCTAAAGGTATTCAATGTGAACATTTATTAATTGACTCCTTAATCATTGTGATTTTTGGAGGAAAATTGCATATGTTGGATCTAACATTTTTAGACACGAGGACATGCTAGAAAACTAATAATATATTTAACACAAGTTTTTAATATTATAAAATTTTTATTAAAATAATAATAATAATAATTATGGGTCTACATCTACTTATTCTGCCTTATATTATATAAGAATCTCATTTTGTAGAACTATGAAATCCAAGAAAGTAATGTGGATAACAATTTGTGAGAGCTTTGGCATAAAGTGATTAAATTATGCATAATCTTGATACACGAGATGCTGTCTCATCCACCAAATCTTGAGCACCCAATCCACTACGGAGAAAATCCCATACTGAGCACGCCTTGCTGGGACATCCCTTTTCTGTCGATGAACAGAAAATAGAAAATAACAAATTACATGGCTCCTCTCTGTGAGAGAGAGTGTGTGTGTGTGTGTGCCTAGGAAGAAGGCTTCTTTTTTTTTATTTTATTTTTTTAATTTTTTTAAATAACTTTTTTCCCCCACAAAACCCCTTTGCAAGTATGTTGCCTTTTTGACTTATTCAATCGTCGATGATCTAGCATGTCAAAAGGGACTTGGAATCAAATTTCACTTACAATTGATAATGCAAGTCTTTGCAGCAGGTCCAATTACAAGATGTAAGCTGGGCATGTTTTGGTAGTTATCTCGACAGGAGACTCATCGTGCACTCCTAGAAGTTCATTGAATGTCTGTACGTTGACATTGATTGATTACCTCCAATCTTTAACACCCCAATTGAACCCACGACAGACAAGATATATCCATCAAACGTTTCACTTGCTAGTTAGCGATATTCCTCCCATTATGCTCCCCACAAAAAAAAAAAAAAAAAAAAAAAAAACCCCACCAAACGTATATATTCCTTGTACTGTTAGCTTTAAATCTTCCCCTCCATTCAATATTCCTCTTCTCCTTCAGTGTTATCGAATAGTCATTTACCACTTTGACTCCTAGCTTCCTTTTATCTGGTACGATAGAATTGATGAAAAAGGTGAATGAAGCAGAACTTAAACTCTCAATTGTAATTAATTATTATATTTTTTTGATTTTCATATTTATATTTAACGATTCAAAATATTTCACTTTCACTCTTTCTACCATTTCCGTATCTTTGTAATTAGACCTCATCTCGTTATCCATTTTCCCGTGCTTTCTGTAGCTCACACCACGTCCTACAATATCTGGCATCCGGGGATTGGCGGGAGGAAAAAGGGTGTCGGAAGTTAAAAAATAAATAATAAAATGTTTGTTGACTAGGTCACGCAACGATTTGACACATTGTTCGTACGGTGAGACACCAATTAAATTCTTTTTTTTTAATAATTTTTTTAAATAAAAAACTTACCTGCATTTATAAATTTTATAATTTTATTATTTTATGTTCCACATGTCTTAATTTTTTTGTCAAAAAAAACAAAGGAAACAATTCGCGTGTGGATAAACAATTTTTTGGTGCATGCATAAATTGATATTTATCACTATTATTTACATTTTTAATAAACATTTTAAATTTATTATCAGAATTTTTTTTTAAAAAAATTGTTAATTACAGATTGTTATCCGCAAAATGTATAATCCTTAACGTTTGATGCATATTGCGTAACATTTTTGTAGATAGAGTTCCTGACAGTTTGGATTGCTAATTTGTTCTTTCTTTTAAGCTTTTTGATGAGAACTCGACAAATTATTAAAGTGTAGCGAACGTGAAATGTCCCAATAGAATGTAATGGCTTTCTGAAATCAGAACTATTGTTCGTTTGCCTCAAATGTGAGATAGGTCTAATAATTATACAAGTTTTATCTTAAATTTTAAATTTTATATTGTGCAATTATGATTAATTTTAGTATATTTTATTTTGATTATAATTATTTTTTATTTTAGGTGAAAAATTAAAATAATAAAATTAATGAATTGAACTTATTGTAAAATTTTAAAAAGAGAAGAAGACTTTAACTGGTTGTCGAACCAGCTAGAGAATTAATTTGCTGCTAGAAGGTTTAACTGGCATTGGTCTATGAGCCGATTGGTAAATCAATTAGACACTGGACATTTTGATACGAACCGACTTTGGTTAATTGCGTTTTTTTTAAAAAAAATGTTACGTGATTGTTTTTTTTTTTATTAGGACAATTTAAGGGTAGTCTAGTTATTTTGTGGGAGATTTATTAAATACTCTCATGACATATAACCTAAAGAGGAGTAAAAAAAAAAAAAAAGATAACTTTTTGAGATCATTATGAAAAAGGAGGATCGACTTGAGTCGAAAGTGGCGGCTCCAATGCCACCGTTAAAGGTATCAATTTTAACGAGGGTGTTTTTTTTACTTCTTTCTTCCTTTTCTTTTAATACAGTTTAAGAGATTTTAAATATTTATTTATTTGTAATTTTTAATATTAGTAATTAGAATTTTAAATTAAAATAAAGAGATATAACTTATTTTAAAATTCGTTGAATTAATTTTTTATGAGTTATTTGTATTTGTGAAATTAATTAAATTATTTAATGAAAATAATAAATTGATTTTTCTATTTTAAAATTTTTTAATATTTTTATACTTAATTACTATAAAAATAGATTTTTAAATTTTGTTAAAATCAATGAATGAAATATAATCGTATAATAAATAAATGAACATAAGAATTTTGAGATAGATATATGCATAAATTTATGTGATATTATATAATTTCTCTTATTTAATAGATATAATTTATTTTTGTATGAAGTTGTTTGGTAAAAACCACTTATTAATAAAGAACAAATTAATATTTAAATCATGAATTTATAAAAATTCAATGTGATTTGCTTTCTTTTGGGTGAAACCCTATGGTCTTAGTATCTAATTTGATTAAGAAAAAAATTTCAAATTCTTTCTTATTCTTAGTTTATCAATTAATTTAATTTTGTTATTTTTATTAAAATTAATTTTTTAATAATATTATTTAATTTCGTAGTAATATAAATTACAATTAAATTTTTATTTTTTGTGAGCACAATACTAGAAATAGAAATATATTTTAATTTTTATTAATACCCATAATTTTGTTTGTTACTTTGTTATGTATGATTGTCTTTTAAGGTACACATCAAGGTATTATGAAACAAGTATATTTTAAAAAATTTGTATCTTATATTGAAAATGAGAAACCTCATTATACTTATTTACAAGATAACCTTTGTCTTATACGTTAGAAAATAAAAATGATCCAAAAAGGGTCTTGCATATAAATGAATAGGTTAAAACCTATAGTTCATAGAAGAGGTCTAATGTGATTTTATATTGTAGTTGACCTTAATTGGACCATTTTTAATTTAAAATTTTTTGAAAATTATATTGGTTAAATTTTAAATTAAACCTAAAAATTTTTGAGAATTATCTAATTAAACCTTGGTTGGTTTATCCCTAACCCAAAACTTTTTTAAAATTATACTAGTTAAATTTTAAATTAGATCCAAAATGTTTTGAAAATTATATTGGTTAAATTTTAAACTAATCATATAACTTTTTGAAGATTATACTAGTTAAACTTTAAATTAGACCCAAAACTTTTTAAAAATTATACTTATTAAATTTTCAACTAGTTACTTTTTATTAATTGTTTTTACTTATTAAAAATTAAAATATTATATTAATAAAATTATCATAATTGCTAGTTATTTTTTATTTTTAATATTTATTTTTATGAGATATTAAGTTAAAAGTAATATATTTTTTTCTTTTTTATTTAGATATATCTAAAAAATATTCTTTCTTATTTTCTTCTTTTTTCTTTTTAAGAATTTTATTAAATAAATTAATATTATTTCTATTATCTTATCATTTGAAATAAATATTAATAAAAAATTTTATTATATTTTAAAAAAATAATCACTATAACTTATTATACTATAATATTATTTATGAGGGTAGAAATTATCTTTTAAAAATAATACTAGGTACATTTTATATATTATATTTCTCTTATATTCAGATTCTATATATTTTTATTATTTATTCTAACACAGTGTGATATAATAAAATGTGATATAATAAAATTAGATGACATAAAAGGATGAGAAAGTGTGATGTTTAATGGACATCATATGTTTTTTAAGAGATTTATTACACAAATGCAATTAATTTGACACATTTTGCACATGAACTTTTATTTTAATAATATGTTATGAATATGTATTTGTAATTTTTATCATTAGTTGAAATTACATATTAAAATATTAAAAATATATAATCAATAATTATAATAATAAATATGAGAAATGAGAAATATTCTATGCATACAACCCAAAGGACTAAATATAGATTTTATTTTTTTCTTTTATGGGACATTGGGGAGGAATAGTTGAATCCTCTTAATTTTGAGCCTATCAAGTAGGCAACTTGCCCTCGCTGTAGCAAAGGTGAGGGGCAAGCGGATCCCTTAAAAAACTATATGTTTTTAACCATATATAGGAAACAAAATAAAAAAATGTGAAAAACACAAGAATAATTAAGTGAAAAAGTTAGTGTCATATATGTGTAAAAGAATGAGGAAAAAAAAATCATATTTGACACTTAAGCGCTATTAATAAATTATCAAGTTTAAAATAATTTTATATTTAATTAGAGTAAATTAATATAATTTTGTTAAGTTTAAAGGCTAAATTAAATATAAATTAAGTGTAAAAATTAAATTGAAAATTTTAATTAAGTGTGGTGGTTAAAAGATACTTTTAATTTAAAAAAAAAATTACAATTCAAGTTAAGAGAATTCAAATTGCTTATGTACACCCAACCAAGTAAACCCATTACGGGAGAAAATTTCGCCTTTTCTCTCTTTTTAGGGCTCTTTTAAAGATAATTCAAGGACTCCAAAAATCGCAACATGTTTTACAAGGATGAATGTAGAACATAAATATTCCGAAAACCTTTCTCTTAAAGGTGCAAAGACACTAAAAGCTAGGGATTGAAGCACATCTTATAGCCAATTGAAGATTCAAAAAAGTCATTGAGGATGGACCATGAAATGTGTGAAATTCAAGAGGCCATGTCAATTGGGAAGCATACAAGTAGATGTGATTTAGTCACTAATCTGCTAAAAAAAACTTTTAAGTGTCATTGGCTATACAAGATATGTTCCCAATATGAAATTATAACTCAGCGAGATAGTAAAATGGTTGATTAAGAATTTTGTCAAGTGATGCCACTCAGCTTACAATTAAGTAGTAAACCCAACAATTGTAGGTGGGTGGTGAAGAAATATATGCATATATCTTTAGATGATTTGTCACGAGTACATTATATACTTATAGGACAAAAAACTATAAGAAACTTTAATAGTTAAATTAAGTGAATTCTACAAATTAATAACAGTCGTGAAACCAAATACTAATAGGGACTGAGTTGCAGTTACCTCCTTAAATTACAATTTTTACCTAGCAACAGAGAGGAAATACTTTGAATATGGATTAAATATGAGCTTATTTGGTAAATTACAATGGCTTCCAAACTAGTGAAAACAAAAACACAATCTAACAATACACACCATTTGGTAATATTTCTCGGGGAGTACAGCACTGAAAATTACAATGTTCATATGCCCCAAAAATCTATAAGGATATCACAAGGTGTCAAATCATGGATTTGTGCATAGAAACCACAAGCAATGGTGGTGCTTGTGGGAGGCAATGGCCAATGAAAAGAGAAAAGCCATTGGTGTAGTCCAATGGGGCATATAATTTTATGGGGAATTTTTAAGGCTTGTGCTGAGAATAACCAAATCAGGCAATTTCACACTCATAGGCTTCACCGCTTTAGAAGCTTAAAGATTGCTTTACACCTAAAAATTAATAATAATAAAAAATTTTTAAAAAAAATTTAAAGTTTGCAGCCATTCATGCACCTTTAAAAGCCAACAAACTGTGGTACTGAAAGGGACTATGGTCATATTACATACAGCAGATATATATCAAAAGATATTGGTCACGAAGGCATTTTATAGAATTTTTCTCATATCATATTGTTTTTTTTTTGTCAGTTAAATGATAAAGCAGGATCAGTACCCAAAATCTTGTTATGAAAGATTATGCAAAAAAGAAAATTCTGTGAATGTAAATTTAAATTTACTGAACACCTTTAACAGAAATTCGAATCCATCATCTTTAACATGACAATCATTTTGAGCAGATAGACGAAACAAGACAAAAAAGGCACAACCTTACCCAACTCATATTAGAAAATTTTGGAAAATTTATTTCAACCACACATCTTAAACTCATTCGTTTAAGCTTACTGAGATTATCCTGTGGGCTTTGTTTAGCATTTCACCCAGACCATTTAGTTTCCTAGCATTGAAGCACCCCCTGCAAGGACACCGGATTTGATGATAATCCAATGTGCTTTTAATTAGCATGACAGTTTCAGATAAAATGAATTATTGGTGAGGCCCCAAAATTGCACAATCCAGGCATCATTCAATTAATGCTGCACGTCCTGGAGTCACTAGCAAGTCCTCCAAAAGACAGTGATAATGGTAGGACCCCGGATAGGCCAGCTGCTAAAGGTAGATTCAGTCACTATATCTAGCATAGTTTAAAACAATAAGTAGAGCCCAGAAAATGTTATTAGGATTTTAATATATAACACCGCTATTATTCAACTTCTTTAGGTTGTAATATCTTGGTATAAAGTGTTAAGTGGATATCCTGATGCCAAGATATGTGATTATTGATTTCTCTGGTCATCTTGTTCGACCATCCCAGTGTATAAACCTTCTGCACTACGAGGGGTCCAAGGAAGAGTCAGATCTTTTGTGACCACCGATGGTTATAATACCTGAAAAGGAAAACTCTTGAAGCACGGAACATGTAGTCCGAGACGAATATGTAGTACTCAATAATATTCTAATGTCAAAAGAAAATGATGGAAACCTAATAACACTGCATTGATTACTCGCTGAATGCAATGGAATGCACTAGCAACCAGACTCGCAGTGTCAACCGTCAAGGTTAGCTACAATTCCAAACCGGAATGTCTTTGACATTATTATTTAATTTGTTGATAGCTCAAGCACCACGACAAGAATGTTTTTTGAACATATTGATCCAAGCTAAATAATTTAAAGTTATTTTTATATACATATAATATATATATATATATATATTTTTTAAAAGAGTCAAATAAATTAAATATATGATATTTTATTTTTATTTTTATTATAAAAAAAATCTCATTTTTGTAACTCAAAACTAAATCTCTAGGATATAATAAAATAAGTTTATAATTATGCTAAACTTTAAACTTCATGCGCACTAAATAAATTACAATGATTTATTTTCGAGCTCGGCATTTGAAACAAATACGGTTTTGTAAATGTGTTGTTCATTGTGACCCACAAGTGCTTCAACTCTGTACGGTGATTCGACACGTATATGTTTGTGTCTCCTTTGCTTGGTAAGCTGGCGGCTTTTGCTTATTATCTTGACTGGAACTCCTTTGTCACCTTTTTTTTTTTTTCTTTTTTGTCCTCCAATTGTCAAATGCATTGCCCATTTGATCGCAAATGTCGGCAGTCATTCAGATCATTCGATTCTCAAAATGCTTGACCTGGATTCTCTTACGCGCAAAACATCAAAAGGATGTTCGTGCGAGACATTCTCACCGTGTAATCTGGAAAGAAACTATATATACCTAATTTTATTTCTATCTCATGTGCAAAATCTAAGAAACAAAACGAAACTCTATGTATATCAAGGAACGTTGAACCCCGAACTTGTCATGATTGTACAACTAGTGAGTGAAACAGTGAAAGTCAAACAATCAAAAACTTGGAAACCAAGCTGCAGATCGCCAGTTGGTCTCTGGGAACTGCATAATCTACTCAGCAGTGTGCAGGTGAAGCATTTGATGCAAGATTTAATCTTCTTGTTTTTTTTTTTTTAAAGTTCTGGTAATTTGGCATTCAAGATGACAAATCAATCATAGTCGAATGACACTATAAGAATATATTTCAAGCGGTTCGCATTTAATGTGGGGTTAAATTTATTCCTTAAAGCTTTAACTGATAGTGATGCAAACCTAATCATAGCAAATAGTGAATGGAAGTTGTGGCACAAATACAGCCAAGCTGAAACCACAAATCCTGATTACGTCGTCAAATCATCGTATTTTTGAAACAAGATAGCCCTTTAGTATGTAGAGATTCATTAGATGTACTCAACAACTTAACACATTCAAGACGCAGATTCACGTTGCACTTAAGCTGTTAAGAAATTCTTCTCTTCGATGCGTAAATTCTTCAAGGGTTCAAGTGTTTTTCTTTCATTATACGATTCTGCTTTGCTTGCTGCCACCGTTTCATGTTTGCAGTTATCCTTTGTGCTGTATCCCAGAGGTTATGTGGGGTTTTCTTTTCTTTTTTCTAACTTTTCTCCACTTTTCAATCTGAATCAATGTAAAGAACTCACATTAGCCACCTTCAGAGTGATGGGAACTCTTGGCTCCGTCCAGTGTATGTTTTGGTATGGTTAACGCAACATCCTCGTGGGGTAAGTTTTTTCGTCGCTATAATGAAGTGTAAGAATCCTTAGCTTGTCAATGGACAAGTTCAAGGCGAGGGCCAGGGCTGGCCCAGTTCGGACCAACTTGTTTCGCTTAAGTCAGGCTTAAGCCCAAGCTATTGCTGGAGGCTCGGTCTGAGGGCACTGTTGTGAGTTTAGAAAGTATGTCACGGAACATAAACCTTTCGATTTACATTTAAGTCTTATAATGGAGAACAGAAAACATATAGAATATTGTTGTGGGTACTATTCCAGATAGATCTGCATTATATGGACCATAGACTTGGTAATGAACTCATTGTGAAAACCTTGTTTCTTTTTTTGATCATTAGAGGAGGTTTAGGAGGATTCCTGCCTTTGCAAAATTTTTGGAGACATGGGTCTCAAGTCTGCGCTTTTCCTCACAAGGTCAAAGATTTGTGTCAACTCTGTCAATCGAAATTGGCTGAAAAACTTTTTTAAAATTTTCCCAAAGAAAAAAAAAATGCGGGCACACAAAATAAATAAATAAATAAATAAAAACAAAAAGATATAGAAGAAAGACTGTATACATATTTTGGTAATCTCTAAGAGGAGAAACTCGTGCACTATCCTTGGATGCAGGTGGCATTTTACTTCATCAAAGTCATCATGAGGTCGTATACAATGACTAGACACCATCCCTAAGAAGAACCAAATATGTAGATTTGTCTTATAAGCACACTAGAGTTTTGTTGTACATGATATTTCTGAATTCCTACCTGTCTGTCCTTTTCGTTTCTTTCTTTTTTTTTTTTTCCTCTTCTGTTTGTTGTCAAGTTTATCCTCAATCAGCTTTTTTTGGTTTGTTTTTATGCGCATCGCGGTTGAATCTGCCTCCTCACTCTGATCAAAATTCATGTGGATAATCTGCCGTTGGATTATGGGATTCAAGAAGAACTACCTTCTTGCAGCCTATTCCCATGATTCCAACCTTAGTTGCTTTGTGCCCTTAGTTGCTTTGTGTGTGTTTGGATTCCTCAAAACCATCATTTTGCATTCAAAAAGTGGGCCTACAGACGTTGGATGCAATATGATTTTTCCTTAGTCAAAGGGTGTTTATCCCAGGATTTTTGCTGTTACATCGCATGAGAATAGTTCCTTCTGCTACTGAACAAATATGTAAGATGCATCCAATATCACATGCCACTCCCCTCTATGCTTTTATTGGTGCAGAAAAATTGTATTCATACTGGGGCAACATGGAAGTATTTGACTAGACCAATTTGTCTTGTAGAGAGAGCGTTGTAATTTGTAAAGAAAAAAAGTTAGGTAGGAGCGAGATTTTAACGGTGGAGTGACATAAACCCACAAAAAGTATCGATTATAATCCATGGCTTCCACATTGATAATCTTAACAAACGATTCTGATTGCACTTTCTTTTTATTATTATTATTAATATTATTATTATTAATATTATTATTATTATTCTTTATCTGCATCACTTCTGTGTCAAAGACTCCCATGCCTACATTAGAGCCCATTTGTAAATTTTTTGTCTACCGAGTGAAGCTTCATAATTGATTTTCTCCACTAACTTGTAACATGTGTCTTCTTGTATGTCGAAGCATAGAATTAAAAGTTTGGAGGGAACTACGGCAAATCCAACCAAGTTGATATTTAATATTAATTATAATTTTAACTGCTTTATTTAAATTTTTAAAAAAAATCAATTCCAAAAGTTTTAAAACCTTTGAGTGAAATTTTAGGATTGAGTGGATTGAATGTCACATTAATTTTTAATAAAGAAAACTTTCGAATGGCTTGTACCACCTTTTCTACTTGGAAGCATGTGAAATAAGTGCAAATTGGCCTACAACAAAAACATAGAATAAAGGGAAGTACCTCTACTATACACAATTGTTCGGGTGCAAAAAGGTTATGCAAACACACCTTTCTTGTAACACTGAAAATGTTGGGCTACTTATATTCAGTAATTTTTGCTTTTCTTGGGTTATCACATTAAAGAGAAAGCATGATAATATCAAATAGGAAAAAAAAAAAAATGCTATAATGCTCTAATCTTAGCCTAACCCTGAGTGCAAATAATCCCAATGTACCACCCCAAATCAAGGAAGCTATTGTTTTCTAAGCTCCTATAAGAACCATTAGTTTATTTGCTGAAAACACCGGCTAGCCACCAGCTTTTTGTTGCCCCCACTTTATAATAAAGAAAAAAGCAAAGAATAAGAAAGAATACTAAATAAATGAGAGGAAATGGAAAGAGAAGGAAACATTTGCAAAGCTTCCCAACCCCACATCTTTATAAAAAAATTTTATTTTTGAGGGCACAAGCTCAAAGTTTCTTCAACCTCATCTGTGAAAGCAAAACAGGACTCTTAAAGCTTTCGGAAAGGGCTTGTTTGGGTGCATAAACAAGGAAATTATGAGAGAGTAAAGAAAGAAAGTGAAAGGAAAAAGGAAGAGAAAAAAAAAAAAAAAAATTTGTTTTTTTGTATTGTTGTTTCTTTTGTTGTGAAGGCATGAATTGAAGTGTTGTGCTTTGGCAGAGAGCTGCTGATCATTAGTGCAGCATCAAAGCTAAATGACGGGAGGAAACCCTGGCTGGTGGAGCATGCTTCCACCATCACAGCAGCCTTCTGCTTTGCTTTCTTCATCTCCATCTCCTGCTCTCTTTCCTCCCCAATATTCACTTGGATCTTCTCCACTTCCTTTGAATTGTTTGCCTGATAACCAAGAACTTCCTCACCAGTCATGGAGCCAGTTGCTTTTGTAACTCTCTCTATCTCATTTTTTTTTGTTCAATTTATTATATGTTTAGCTTCAACATGCTCTACTTGATTCACATAGTTTCTCAAAAACTTTGTTAAACTACATACCATTTCCCTTTAGAAACTTGGGTTGATTTTTTTTCTTAAAATTCTAAAGCCTGCTTTTCAGTACACTTTGATAAAGAAATTGAGCATCAACTCCCTCTCTCTCTCTCTCTCTCTCTTTCTCTCTCTCTCTCATCGAGTTCAATTTATTATTCTTCAGCTGCAACATGCTCTACTTGATTCACATAGTTTTTCTTTCTCAAAATTCTAAAGCCTTTGACAAATTGCACATACCTACTTTTCATGTCTACTTTGATAAAGAAATTGTGCGTCACCTACCTCTCTCTCTCTCTCTCTCACACACACACATACACTCTCTCTCTCTCTCTCTCTATCTCTCTCTGTGGACTATTTAACCTTTATATTCAACTTACAAATGATGTGAATTTCAGGGGTGGTTTGTCAGGAGATGAAGATAGGTTTGGTGGGCTTACTCATCAACTTCAGTCTATAAAGTTAGGAAATTGGGAAGACCAAATCTTGACTCCAACTCCAAGTCCAAGGTTTCCAGCAGTTGCCGATGTAAAGCAAGAGGTTTCACCTTGCAGCAACTTTTACAGTTATGGTGGGGATGAAGAATTTCAAGCACCCAGCAGCAGGCCTTCAGCTGCTTTGTCTCAAGCAATCATGCCAATTTCTTCTCCTGCCAGGTCTTGTGTTACAAGTTTAAGCCATAGCAATATATTGAACTTCTCCTATAATAACAGTGCAAATGGAAGAAAACACCATCAAGATCAATCACCTGAGGTAAGAAAGGAAACAAGAAGGCAATAATGGTTCTTTTCTTTCTTTCTTTTCCTTTCCTTTCTATCCTGTGCTTTTCTGTCTTTCCCTTTTGAGAGCAAGGCTTAATCCCTCATGTTTCATACAATACTACATACATACATACACTCATACCTTGTTGCATAAGTATGTATGGATGTATGTATGTATGTATGTATGTATGAATTTCCATGGTCATAACTCATAAAACATATATGTTTATATAGATAAGATGTTGATTCATACATAATCTCCCAAGTTCTTGCTTGTCTTGGTGAATTTTCTTCTTCCTCACGATCTTTTTGTCCAGTGTAATGCTACAGCCACTGGTGGGGCATCTAAAAAGGCTAGGGTTCAGCCCTCTTCAAGCCAACCATCTCTCAGGGTACTCTCTCTCTCTCTTTTTTCTCTCTCTATGAGTGTTAGTGGTGTGTGTGTGTGTGTGTGTGTGTGTGTGTGTGTGTGTGTGTTTGTGCGTGCCTGACTGCCTGTTTGTGTCTGTGGACAGTTAATGTTTTTCTTGATTGTCCATTAGTTAGAGCATGTGTGATTCTTCTGCTATGTTTCATCTTTTAAAATTCTAACAAGAAACTTAGTCATGTGATACAATATATGTTTTTTTTTTCTTGTACCAGCTGAGGAAGGAGAAGCTAGGTGATAGAATCACAACCCTTCACCAGCTAGTTTCTCCATTTGGAAAGGTAAATTCAAACACTGCTTTGAAGTATTGAAACCCTCCACTTAGTTCATCGCCATCAACAAAATGAACCCATAAGGCAGTTAGTCTTTTTTTTTTTTTGGGCCAAAATGATCGTTCTGCTAATCAAAAGAAAAATCTTAAGTAAACACAAATTTTTGACGTAGAATTAATATGAATTCAGAAAGAGTGCAATATGGTCAATAAATTGCACATTTGTGGGTCCATGCAACCAATAATTTGCACTTTTTATAGACTTGTATTAGTCTCGCACGTCAAAAACTCGTAGAGCTCTAATCAAAAAGCACTAAATAGATGTTGTTTTCATTTTTCTCTTAGTCCTTTGGCTCTTTCTTTATAACAATTTTAAAAAAGATGAAAAGAATGATGACTTGGGGTGTGGTGATGAGTGGTGTTTTGCTGCTCTTTTGCAGACTGACACTGCTTCTGTCTTGTTAGAAGCTATTGGGTATATCAGATTCCTTCAGGGTCAAATTGAGGTGATGTTTCTTCCACATTTTATACCATTCTGCAACTGCAAGCTACTCAGAACTCCGTGAGGAGCGTGCGGCTAAAGTTGCTCAATTATTCATATGGCTTTTTCTAATCATTCTTTAGTTATGGAAGTTATAAATAAGTCTTATTCTCATTTTCTTTTTCCTTGTTTTCTTGTGTCTCCCCATTGATTGCAGGCTCTTAGCTCCCCTTACTTGGGCACTACTGCATCATCTAACATGAGAAACCAACAGTCTGTATGTACCCTTATATACCCTTTCTCATTTCCCAATGCAAGACCAAGATCCTCTCTCTCTCTCTCCCTCTCTCTCTCACTCCCCCCCCCTCTCTCTGAGACAGAGCATGCACATGTAAAAATGCCTAAGTGTAGCTACTTGTATTAAAAAAATGATGTGGCCACCTGACAGAAGAGAATTTTCTTGTTAGGTTCAAGGAGAAAGGAATTGTGTATTTCCTGAAGACCCAGGTCAGGTAATGCTTAATTGGATCCATCACCAGCATAAAAGCAATGAGAAAAGTTTTTTTTTTTTTTTTTAATTTATTTCTTAATATAAAAAAAGCATCTAATTAATTAACTATTATATTGTCCATAGAGGTTAGAAACAAGAAGGAACAAGGTTCTCAGCTTTATGCACCTTTATCTAAATGAAAGACTAGTAGGACCATATATAATTTGGGACTACATTAAAAATTATTTGGGAATCAAAGAAGAAGGAGGGCTTTTAGAAAGATGGAGCTTATACTAATAATTGATTTCCCCCTTCTTTTGTTTAGCTCTTGAATGACATCTGTCTGAAAAGAAAAGGAGCTCCTAACCGGGTACTGTCTTTGTGTGGTACTGGGAACAATGCCTTTATAATTAGAGTGGTTTTTCTCATTTGGCTTTGAATGTCATTAAATATTTTCTTTGGTTCTTGTATTTATTACTTTACAATCATCAATATTATCCTCATCATCATTGTACCATTCTATGTCACTATCCTAACTAATTGGTTGAAAGAAATTTACTAGACACATTTTAAATATAAATTTATATTATTATTATTATTATTATTATTTTATCATTAATTATAATTATATATTAAAAAATTTAAAAATATAATATATAAATTTATATTTCATACGTATTTAATTCACTACATCAATAGTACTTATTTCTATCTTTTGGAAAATAAAGAGTACCGTTATATTTAGATCCCTGGTAGAAGTTGGTTGTGAATGTGGAACTGGCATTGCTACCCCCCTCCCCACCCCCCCTCTGCTTGATTTAATTTCTTAATCTGAGCATGGAGTTAATGGATTTTGAGTGGGAATATATGAATTTTCAGGATACGCGGGATAAGCCAAAGGACTTGAGAAGTAGAGGGTTGTGCTTGGTTCCAGTGTCTTGCACTCAGCGTATGGGAAACACTAAAGGTGCCGACTATTGGGCGCCGGCGGCAGCCATCGGCGGTGGGTTTTAATCACAGCAGGTCATATGCTAGCTTGGTGATTTTCCTTGAATGACATAACATCATGAGCAGTCATCCTGCTGTAACACAAAGGCTGATTGCTCATGATGCTATGCATTCCAAGTTCAGGAGTATGCCACCCCATATTAATACTTTTACCCCTCTAATTTGAGACATAATTTTTTTTTATGTTATTAATGTCTCCTTTAATCTCATGTTATTAAAGCTTTAATGCACATGAAGCTCAATTACTATTTCTGCTCATCTAAGCAAATCTATAATTAGGGTTGGCATCATCTTAACCACTATTTCTTTTTTCTTTTCTCTTTCTTTTTTGGAGGTTTAACACATTGGCACACCTGCAATTAATTTTGCTTCTTCTTCTTCTTCTTCTTCTTTAGAATTACCCTTCTTTAAATTTTAATTCTTTCAATTATTCCCTTGTCAAAATGTCTATCTATACAACTTTTAATCGCAAAATTTGATATTACTATATTATTTTGGAAACTATAAGTGAATATTCTCAATTCTTTTCAAATTTTGGGACACTTTTAAATTCTTTTGGAGAAAATTGTTCTAGAAAAATCTAGGGGGAAAGGAGAGAAGAATAAATACAAACAATATTATTCGAGATTTGGAAAAAAATTTTGGAAATATAATAACATGAAAGGTCCCGTGGATTTAACCATTCTTTTCTGTCAATTCTAACTTCTTATTCCAATTTCTTCTTTCTTAAATTTGATATTGCCACAAACAAACCAAGGAAAGATCAACTTTATAGTTAAAAATTTAAAAGTAATTTTGGTATTTCTATTGCTCAAGCTTTCTGCTAATTCTAAACACAATTTGGGGGCAAACTTTAATAAGAAGGTACTAGTATTTTTATCTTGGAGTTGCATGCTTAAAATGTAGGATTTTAATTACAATATCATTATGCTAAAATTATGATATTTCTAATTTAACTCATTAAAAAAAATAACTATAACTATCACTAATTATATATTTCTTTTGCCGCTTAAGATCATTAAAGGATATTCTAATTAACGAGATTTTCACGTTACGAAGTTTAAAGAAACATTAAAGATACCTAATTTATATTGTAAAATTAGGGAAAAAAAAGTCAAGTTTTAATAAATTTATTTTTATTTTCATAAAAACAATCAATAGATATATATATATAATTCAAATTTATAATTTTAAAATCATAATAGAATAATTTTATTGGCATATTAAGACCCCCCTCTTCCCACTTAAGATCATTGCAAGTAATTATTTGAATGCCTCAGATTACTTGTATATGTTTTCTTGGCAATTTGAGTGTTTGATGAACCTCTTTCTCAAACCTCATGATTTCCATATTTCCATGCAAACTGATAAAAAAAAATTAAAAAAAAAAAACCATCTCCTCAGTGCATACAATTAAGAATTCAATTCTCTTAACTTCTCTTTTCTCATCTAATTAAAAGAGGGAGACCAACAAATTTCCTTGTAATGTCTCTCAATTTAGTACGGCTAGGCTTTTGATTATATCTAAAAATGTAAAGTTTGTACAGTGCACTTGTAATAGACAAACTGCCGAAATTATATAAACATGAAAATGCATCAATTTTTGATAGCATGCCAAATATAGAAACTCATATTTATCTAAAAATTTTGAGTCGGAACCTTACCAACCTAATACAATCAGTTGATAATTTCTTAATTAGCTCTTCTTTTGAAAGCATCAATTTCTCACTTCTTTGGAATGCGTTCACAGTCCTCAAATAATTGGAGCAAAACAACAAATTAGAATGAAGAGTTAGAAAAAAAAAAAAAAAAAAAAAAGAGGAAAGAAAGGACTATTGTGTCATAGAATCTCCTATTTATTATCGACCCACAATGTATAGGACACGCGACTACATTTCTCGGATATTTTTCATGTGCTTCAATTTATCAATATATGAAACTATCAAATATAAATTTTTTTTTATTTAAAAAAAAAATGATATATCTGTTTTGAACACTGATTACGTGTGGACAAGTGCAGTGCTAACGTGCATCCGAACCGTCGAATCAGACGACCATATTACTTGATCGCTTGATCCAACGGTTCGAATACACATTCACGTGTATGGTCAAATGCATTGAATCAGAATCAATTCATTTATAAAATTAAATTAAATTTAAAAAAAAAAAAAAAAAGAGCAAAAGCAGCAGCCTTTAATTTCCCTGGCCAAAAGGGTATCTTTCTGTGAGCTTTCGCGATATAGCAATCCATAACTCGGTGCTCCTCCCCTCCCCCCCCCCTCTCCCTCTCTTCTCTCTTCTGCTTTGCTTCGGCCATGTTCCCAAACTGCAAAAAGCACGCCAGGCCACTCATGCACCATGTGGCTTTTGGCCTGACCCGAATGTGGCCTATATGGACCCCATTTCTCGGGTCTCTCGAGACCCACTCCTTTTTGAGATTGCACTCAAGTGACGCCGGGTCACAACCCTCCCCTACCTCAGAGGCTCCCTTACAGTCCACCGAGTGTCTCTACCATAATCGTGACCTTATGCATTGCATCGCGGTCACGTCAACAACCCACAATTCTCCACTCTCACTGCCTCCGGCCTCTCAAAGCCAACCTCAAATCAGTTTTTAAAACAAGCTTATGTCGAATGCTAGGTGAGGTTACGTTGATCCGAGCCTCAAACAAGCCGAACGACATTCGTGCCTGTTAAACGAGTTTTTCGAGTAGGCTTGGGAAATATTCATCCATGTTATTCAACGAGTTCGAGCTAACTTCTATCGAGTAAAGTCACCAAATTTTTTCATTTATATTCTTCTCACGTAATCGTGCGAGTGGAGTCATAATATCATTGGTAAAAAAATTATTATATTTAAAATGAAATATACTGCATAAATTTTTTATTTTTTAATTGAAAATGGCATTTTAATTACTATTTCTATAATTTAAGTTGAAGTTATTTATTAATATTTAAATTTAATTTTTATATAAAAAAATTGTTATTTGAATAATAATAAGTTTCAAGCCTTTCAGAGGGCAGACCCTACCAGGGGATCTAAAAGAAATAACTCCCCATGTTATCCTCTACAACCTCTCGTCTGTATTGCTTCAATGTTCCCAAATTGATTGAATGGGTGTCAAGTGACTCAAGTCCAATATTTTCTGCTCCTTCTTCTTTTCAAGAAAAGGACAACAAAAGGAAAGGTTCCACTTACTTTTCCAGTTGCTACTTTTGTTTCTGCGAAAAAAACAAAAAAAAAAAAAAGGAAAGGAAAAGAGGTCCATTTAATCTTTTCAGATTTATGAAAAAATACGTACCTACAAGGCATGGCAATTTCATCAATTTACGAGTTACTGGGTCGTTTCAAATAATTAAAATAAAAAAATTGTGTGTGTGTGTGTGTGTGTGTGTGTGTGTGTGTAATTGGTTCACCAAATTACATGAATGTGAATGAGAACGAATTCAGGAAAAAATTAAATACAGAAGAAATAATTTTAAAAAATACATCACAAAATGACCATCTAACTTAAAACCTTAGGCAAACCAAATGATAAATCAAGCATGTTGTAGCATATCCAAGTCTTTTTGGGTCAGGCAGTCGACAGTTCCTCATTTGTGCTTTCCCATATAATAATTATTATTCATTTTTTACTTTCCTTCTTCCTCAATTTTTTTTTTTTTCCCCTCTTTCTACCAATCAAAATTGAATTGTTTTTTTTTTTTTTTTTTTTTTTTGGATTCAAACACAATCACAAAATTAGCACGAAAAACAAGCTGCCCTGAGGACACGGACAAGTGGTGCACCCAAAGAGCAGACAAACAACTGCCACTTCACTAGGAAAACTCAGAACGGTGATAGGAATATTCTTTAAAATATATATATATATACAAAAACAACAGAAATCTTTTAACTTTTTTTTTTTTTTTTTGTGGTCTATATGAGTCCTATGATTATTTTCGTGTTTATTACAGTTTTAAGAGGAGTCCACCATACCAATTTCCTTCTTTTTTTGGTTCTTTTTCTGTACACTATTTCCATGTCTACTTGCAAATCTTATCTTGCTCTCGCTTGCTCAATTTCTTTTATCCCTTCTAATGTATATTGATTCGTGTTAATAGGTTCTCTCACTCTGTTTTAATTTCATTATTATCATATTCTTATAATTATTAATTTTACATTTATAATTATATTTTAACTCACCCTAAATACTTTCACCCGATTATTATAATACAACTTAATATTTACTATATGCATGTATTTAATGTGTGACAACGTCATTATATATGAAAATATTACAAATATATAATAAAAATTTATGATAATTTGACATAACATGTGAAAAAAAGAGAGAGAGAGAGAGAAAACAAAGACGCTACGTTGGTATGACATTTCTTTTCCTTAATTCATTTCCACGAAACACATGACCTAAGTTGGACAATTTTGGAAAAGTTGAATGACTAAAATAGATATGAAAATAATTATAAGAAAACAAAAAATTTGACTTTGGTCCGTTTTTCTTTAATAAACTGTATGGCCAGCCAGGTCTAATCACTTCATTTAAAAGACTGGAAAAAAAAAAAAATTCATTCTTTGCAGTCTAAGCCTTCCCAGCTCTTGTTTCTGGCAACTTGGCCAACCATCAATGGCAGAGGCAGACAAATGGAAGCAAACTGCTCTCCTAGTTATTGACATGCAGGTCTCTCTCTCTCTTTCTGTATCTGGGTGTCTCTTAATTTCAATTTATGTGCACATTTTTCATTGGATTGATGAGAATGTTTCTGGGTTTTCTTCTTTTTTCGAGGAATTACAGAAGGATTTTATACTTGAGGATTCTGTGACGACAGTCAAAGGAGGCAAATCTATTGTCCCAAATGTGATTCAGTCTGTTGAGATTGCTAGGCAGCGTGGAATCCTTGTTGTCTGGGTGACCTTGCCAACTCTTTCCTCTTTAATTGTTTTGCTTAACTATGTTATTCCCACTTTGGATTATGTTGTTTTTATGAGTTTTCTGTTTGTTTCATGAGAAAGTTTATTTCTTGGGGGCTTTTGATTTTGGCTTGAAAATTTGAATAGGGTTGGTTATGACATGAAAAGGCCATTCCTTTGTTTCAGCTTTGCCTTTTGTTTTTCTTTATAATCAAGGCCCCAACTTTGCTTTTATTGTTACAAACGTTTCTAAATTTTTCCAAAAAGGAAGAAGAAAGGACTATACTTTAGGCAATCAAGAAATATGTCCAAAAATGAGTGTACCAGAAATAATAATGCTTGGATGGATCCCCAGTCACTCTAGAAAGGACCGAATAAGAAATAACGATATAGTTGTTGGACTGATTGGAGATAGGCTAAAGGAGTGATATTTGCATTAGTAGACCTACGAGGCTCCAAGAGGAGTGGGACAAGATGATCTAAGTTGACTTGAAAGAATTTTTAGTTAGAAAAGATTGTAGAGCAATTAGATCTCAAATCAAAATTAGTTCATAATAAAATGAAATAATAACAAAAAAAATTTGCATGATAGGCTCTAATTAAATTTGGAATTAAGACTCTATTGCTGTCTGTTCTTTATGCCTATGCTTGTTAGCCTATTTTAGTTTGTATGTGCTTTTTTACTCTCTTCGAACTTCATTAAACTGATAAATTGACAATTTTTGTGCTGTTTATATAATTGGAAAATGAGTTCTTTATGCAATATTGACGAGCATAATGGACTGTGTTTGTTCAGGTTGTTCGTGAGCATGACCTGCAAGGAAGAGATGTTGAACTTTTTCGCAGGCACTTCTATTCTGCACAAAAAGTAGGACCTACCTCTAAGGGAAGCATCGGGGCAGAACTAGTTGATGGCCTTGCAATCAAAGAAGGAGATTATAAGTTGGTCAAGACACGTTTTAGTGCATTCTTTGCCACCCACCTTCATCAATTGTTGCAGACTGAGGGAATTAAGAATTTAGTAATAGTTGGTAAATGCAAATCCAAGAGCAATGAATCTTCTCACTGCAGTAGTTCCAAGAGGGGCCGCAATTTTCAGTAATTGTTGCATATTGAAAGTTTGTCATTATTAAACATTTAGGTGTTCAAACTCCGAATTGCGTAAGGCAGACTGTCTTTGACGCGGTCGCACTGGATTACCCATCTGTTTCTGTTATTGTTGATGCCACAGCTGCTGCTACACCCGATGTACATCTTGGTATGTCTGCTTTTGTTAGCTTGAAACTAGTACACCTTATTTGCCTACTGGCATTCTACTTATAAGAATTGATGTATTCGATAATTTGTCTATTGCCATTGTAAATGGTCAAAAGTACCTTTTTATGGTCAAGGAGGGAAAAAGGAAGGAAAGCTTATTGGTTCTGACAAGGGAGGGCATCAAGGCACATATATATTTCTCTAAATAGATTCATGTAGCTTTGATTCCTCTTCTTGAGCTTGCAGTTGTTGATTTGTCTTCATATATTAGCATCATCTCTGGTTTCCTTAAGGAGAATGTGATTAGGATTATCTCTGTATCTAGGAGTGTTCAATTTTTTGTTATAGAACTCCATCATTCAGGTATGTACAGGAAAAGCAGTACTGCAAGTGGATGTTCTGTTTGCCCCTTAATACTGTGAACATAATAAATGCTCATCTTTCAGTTCTGAAACTTTAAAAGGAAAACCAAAAAGATGGAATTTCATATTTCTTCTTTTAGTCTTACGGGCCTGCTAAGGCTGGGAAAGTCTCAGCTAGGTAACAATTGTGTCGTGTTGTTTTGCTTCATTGTGCTTGGGCCGAGCACAGTGAGGAAACTGATGCAAGAGACTTCATAATACCAACTTCTTTTGTTCACACGATGTTGGAAATTCAGTTTTTCTTGCCATTGCTGTTGCTAAGCCTTCCTTTGGGATTTTTGACTTTTTATTGCCTTGAAAAGTGGCATTTGTGACTAACATGGGTCGTTACTTTTGTGTGTACCAGCCAACGTTTTCGACATGAAGAACATTGGAGTTGCTACCCCAACATTGCGGGAATGGTGTGAGCATGGTGTTTAAGAGGTTCTGCTCTTTCTGATGTTCCCTGTAACTGTTCTGATGCATGCAGCTGCCATATGGTGTTCCGGGTGTAGCTATTGTACAGTTCCTCGTGTGGTAACTATTCTGATTCTTGCAGCTGCTGTATGATCTGGATATGCCTATTGTATAATAATTGGTTATGTTCCCACTTGACTAGTGGGGTAAATAAATCAAAAAAGCCATCGACTCTCTTTTGACAAGCGAACAATTGACATAAAAGCTTAAATCTTTGGCAGTTGGCCTCCTGTTTGTCATCTTAAAAAGGTGTTCCTAGTGCATTGAGGCTTAAATAACGTGGAGTTTGGGGTTTTTATAGAAAGGTTGTTTCTTCTGACTCCTGTGACTTGGAACCTTACCGATACACAGTCTCACCCCCTTTTTTTTTATTTTTTTGTTGGGGTCTACTTAATGAACTAAAAAGTTCCCAAAATTTCTCTTGTTATACAGGAACTAAAATGCAATACAATTCAGATAGCGAGGGAATGTATCCTAGTTGGGGTTTGTGCCAATAACTGATCTGAATGTAGGCCTCAATTTGATTCAAATTGGAGGAAACACAACGCAGGAGCAAAATCTGTTTATCAACATGCACAGAATTAGGAGTTATAAGATTTGAATGTAGGTCTCAATTTGAAGCTACGTTGGTTTACAACAATTGCATAAAGGCTTAGATGATCAACTCTAACAGTTATTTAATATAAAACTAAAGTGTGCTCCAATGCACGAGACTTTCATATTGTATAAATTAGAAATATGTCAATTAAATCAGAATTTAGTATATTGTAATAAAATAAAGTAAAAGTTACAAAAGATAATTTAATTTGAATAATTTTGTGACTCGAAGTTCAAAATTTAAAAAACTCAAAATTTAATATATTTGGAATTAAATAAATAAATAATTTAATAAATTTAGAAAGCAAAATTTAATGACTTAAAATTTAGCTATTTAAGCATTTTTCACCTTTAAAATGAAGAGATATGGTTGTGTGTGCTAGTGACTAAATTATTTTCCTATATGTGGTTACATTTGTCTATAGCCCTCACATTGTGTATGTATGCACCAATTATGTATGCCAGTTTACACAGAGCATTGTCATATTGTGTGTGTTTATTAACCAAAATCTTTCATTGCGAAGATATCATGTTTTATTAACCAATATTATATTGTTTTAACTTTTCAAAAAAAGAAAAAAAAATGTTGTGAATGCAACGAGGAATCTTCAGCAAGGACTGCTTTTCAATGCATGTTCTTGAAGTTTTTTATATTCGTTCGAAGACAGAATATTTGATTCCCCACATAAACACACTACCAACTCTATTTTTTCACAATTCAAATAGGCTCTAACATTCCTTGACATGGATATATCAACTTATTTAACTAGCAATTGGAAGTATTCTTTCCATATCAAAGCTGTTAAAGTATACTCCAATGTTTGTGAAGCCAAAGTTGGAATCTTAAAATTAGGGTCTAAAAAGGTTGATGAATCTCTTTCTTTTTCTTTTTCTTTTTCTTTTTTCATGGTGTTACATAGATTATAAATAGCTTATTACGGAATTAGTCTCTTCATTTCAATTTAAATAACTTCTCTTGTTCCAAATAAAAAATGTGAATCAGTCTTTAGGATAAGATTATTCTTAGACTACTTTTTGCATCAACCGAGATTAAGTTTTTCTCTTGTCACATTTAAACACCATAAATATTCTAAAACATTCATGGATGATTCCAACCCATATCATTTTAATAAATCAAACTACTCATTAAAGAGAGAAAATTACTTTGATTCTAATTCTGATTCTGATAAATAGTTCCAAGTGTGCTGAGAAAGTGCAATGTGGTCTCACATTGCAAAGTTGTTATTTGCACAACAACAAAATATTAATTTCAAATTTAGTTAAAATGATATACAAAATTTTTCCTTTTCATTCCATTCTCACATGTAGACAACTAGTAACATACAAAACCAGAACCAAAATTTTGGTGAACGAACAAAAGAAATGGCAATTTAATAACCTTCTCTTTCCAAAATGTTTCCCCTGTCTCTCTCCCCCTCTAGAAAAAAGGGACTATTTTGAAGAACTCTTTACACGAGAAAAAATGGTAAATTTATTTTTCCATCACTTGACTTGTGGGAGGAATATCTACAGCTTGGTCTTGGTCCTGGCTTTCCGGCTGTTGAGCACGGATTCCATTCCAACCTGCATAAAAAATAGCTAACAGGATTTAATCATAGATTGGCTGTTTACTCTAGATGCCAATGCTCCATCAGTCAATAGCTGTTTATGATGGTGCAAAAGTAACATGCTCGAAACATTTTGTGAAGTTAGACATGGTCGGTCAATCATCATGCATGGCAATCTTAGTAGATAGCTCAGTCATTGAAACCCATTATTGTTTTCCCAGGAAAAATTGAGAAAAGTGCTAGTAAACAACCAGAGATATTTGAGAAGGGATAGGATCAGAAGTACCTAAAGCAGGATCAAGTCCTCTGTTTTTAAGCTCCCTATACTCTTGACAAAGGGAACAACAAGGGCAGAAAATATGAGAAGCCACGTCTGTAAATGGGCCTTCTTCTAAGTCATATTTCTTTCTCAGCTTAGTTCTATACTCAGTGCTCATACACCACTGGGAGTAAGAGGCAAGCATCAGCAATGAATAGGCAAAAGACCCCATACGGCAACCTGCAATACAAACCATAAATAGCTTATTTAGCTACTGTTAAAGTTTAATATGTCATCTATTAATGATCTTCTGCAACATAAATATTCGGATTGAACTATTTCTTGACATTGTAATAAAGCCTTTATTATGGGGAAGTTTTAAGTTGAAATCACGTTGTCTTGAAGGTCTGTAGTTTGTTCTCGCTTTTAATTTAGTGAGCTTGCATGTCAGGGAATATTTTAGAGTTTAATATGTAATCCATTTATAGATCTCATCAATCAATTTAAACTTTTGGATCAAACAGTTTCTGGACAATAACATTGATCAAGGCTGCATGTGCACACAAAGAATGTGGAGAGCAAGTTGTAGAATAAGTTGATGAGAAGACTTACTAAACTTTCCTTCACTTAATACTTCTGCTATTTGTCCAAAGGTCACACAAGGGAGAAATGCTGTCATTATTGCTGTCAAAATAAATGAAACATCAATCAGATTGCTTCCTTTGCAACCTTTGCGTATGCTGCTAAGACATATGCATGAAAGTTGCTTCCTTTGCAAGCTTTGCATATGCTGCTAAAACATATGCGTGGAAGTTGCTCTTTTGTTGGAGGTCAGGATTCATCTTGCAGCTTTCATGTAACTTTCTCGTAAATTCTTACAAAGATTTCGCATAATTACTCAGCTAGTGATATAATTACCATTTCTCTGGTCTTCGCCACAATGGAACAACCCTGTAGTCCAAGGACGTCCAAGCATCAAATCTTCATACGCAAAAGAGGTGGAAGAATCTTCAGAGAATCCATCCTGAAGGTGTTCCTGAACTTGATTTTCCGTTGCTTCTGTAAACATCGCAGGCTGAACTGATTGCTGCACCGTTCCATCTAACCCAGAAATTTCAAGGCCTCCAATTTGATCAACCAAAAGGTGAAACTCAGCTCCCATCTTTAATAACCGTGTCTATGTTTGTCCTTCGTAGGTTTGTGTATCAACTATGACTTCGACGCCAAAGTCGCTATTTCAATATCTAATATTCTGTCTGTTTTGAAACTTCTACACCAACTTGTCTTTGGCAACATAAATTAAGCAAATAAGCTATATAACAAACTTTGAAAAGTATTGTGAAAATTGAGGCAAAGAGGGATTAAACATATGATCCTCCGAATGCAGCAGGCATATTTTCAAAATTAATAGCCTATGACTTTTGAACGTTAGACCAGGTTACGTCTTTAAATGCTTCTAGAAACCATCCAGGCACATCCCCTTGGAAAATTGCGCTTCTTTTCATGTATTGCAGGTGGCACCTTTGCATTTTGCCACCAATATCTCTCCCCCATGGCCTTAATGCACAAGTTGTATGTGTATATGACTGTCCAAGAGTGAATGTGCCAGAAAATTTTACGCCAAAAAACAACTCTAATGCTGTTCTTGATGGAGGGTCACCAGATATCACAAATCAACAACAGATCAGATCAACTCGCATCAAGTAACTGATTCATTTATGTGTAATCACAAACTAGAAAACTTGGCTGCTAGTTACAATACAAAATCATATGGCTGTAAAACTTCTTTCTCATGTCCAATTCTACATGCCACTTTAACTAGGTAATTAACTTGACAATCCTCTCAAACCAAGCATCCAAAATGCTTAGTTCCCACAACATGGTTCTGAACCAGGTAAGCTGTCTGTAAGACACAAGATGAAAGACACATCATCTGGCAGGCCACCATCTCCACCAGAAGGAATGAGTTTCCCTTTCTGGGGGAGGAGGTACGAGGATGTCCAGCATAGTTTCCTTCTCTTTTGGAGTTAATGGAATGCCTCTGACAAGGTCCAAAGCCATGATGTACCCATTGTTCCTTTTTTTGTACCTTCTATAAGCCCATATTCCTCCAGCAGCACCTGCCAATAGGAGCTATTTCCAAACACCCCATAGAAGTCAATTTTGAAAGGAAAACTTAGATGCACATAATTATGTAAAAACACTAGTGGGAAACTGACCGGTGATAGCCAGATTGCAGCTGTCTGCATATCAAACTTTGGGGCATAGAGCACAGTCTCCCCATACTCATCTTCAAGCTTTTTGAAAATCTCTTTGTCAGTTTTCCCAGCCTGAATCTCATTGCGAATTAACTGCATAACGAGTATTATGGTCATGAAGAAGGTCAAAATCTCACAAAATACCAGTCCAACAAAACAGGTCAATGCATCACAACTAGAAAAGATGAGACATAAGAAAATTCAGATCAACACCATTCATAACCACCTGTTCTACTTGTTGATTAGTGGTGGCTTAAACGCAATCCCAATGCCTCAAAAGTTCCCAACCCACCTCCTTTTTCTCTTTTCTTTAAGAGGAACCCAGAAAGAAAAAAATAAATGAAAGAAAAAGAAAACAGAACAGAATAAGAAAATTAAAGTTGAAGAAGGATTGAAATCTGCACACCAACGTAAATCAATTGGCCTAAGATAAACTATAGTCCAC
The DNA here is from genome assembly GCA_019804595.1 of Bruguiera parviflora. NCBI lineage: Eukaryota > Viridiplantae > Streptophyta > Magnoliopsida > Malpighiales > Rhizophoraceae > Bruguiera > Bruguiera parviflora. Next base: position 9,801,613 of record CM034051.1, on the reverse strand, counting down.
AGCACGTGCGCAAGCACGCACGCACAAAATAAATAATAGAATATTTAAACTTCATGAATTAAATTATGATCTTATACCTTCCTAAGGAGGATAGCAATATCAGCTTGAGAATCTTCAATGGACTGGCTCCCACACTCCGTGCACCGGACATTGTGACTGATGTTCCTAGCCCGCTCCTCTGCAATCCGTGCCTTCTTCACCTCATCATCTGTGCTTTCCATCCCCAATAAATATATCTACAGTTTCAATCCTGCTGAAAAATAGAAAAAAGAAACTTTAACAGCATGATAATGTTCTAGTTGAGGCATTTTATCAAACACATGGTGAACCTTGAAACATAGCAAAAACAACAAGCGCACAGATCGGATCAGATCTCAATCTGCAAAACACAGAAGTTAAATCAACAGAATTCAAATTCAACTGAGCAAACCAAAGCTACTAGGCCAACCACCCAAAATTCCTAATCCTCTGATAGAGATGGGTAGTCTAAGAAGTACTCAATTTTCCCTCATTAATTTTCTTGGCATCCAAACAACCAGAAGCTAAACTCTTTTGTATCGTGGTCACGGTGGCGCCGGAGACACCTAGAGCTGGAGACGAGAGAGAGCTTACCGGCGGGAAGCAGCGTATTGAATTATTTTGCGCAACAGCCCGGCCGTTGTTTTCTCTTTGTGTGCGTGTGTATATATATATATATATATATATTATAATTTCTGGGAGACCATCCAAATTCATGACTAGGATTTTTTGAAATTTTCTCCCTAATAATAATATTAAAAAATATTTTTATAAAATTAAAATTTATTATACATATAATTTATTCAATTTATATTAATATTTTTTAACATAATATGTAATATAAAATAAATATATTCATAAGTAATAAATATTCAAACTTATATTTTTTAAAATAATAATATTAATTTTTTCTTTTTATTTTTTTAAAAAACATATTATTTATCTTTAAAAATATTTATAATTTAATTTTTTTTATTTTTTATAAAAAAATATTTTTTAAAAAAAAACTCAAAAATCATAATTTAATTTTTATTATTTAAATAAAATATAAATAAAAATATACTTATACATAGAGTTACGTATTGCACAAATCTAATACTAATTATCTAAAATTACACAATAATTGATTGATTGAACATTTTAGTCATACGTTTTTAATACAAATAATTCAAATGATCTTGTTGAAATTTTGTAGTTAAGTTCCATAGATTTCTTGACCCGCAAATGCTAAGTTCGCTGGAAAGGAGTGGAAGTGGGAGGATAGGGAAGAGGCGACAGTCGAAGCCTTTTGTTAGCGGGAGTCTCAGAGAAGACCCTCCTGGACGTCATTATCGTCTGTTCTTCCACTGCTGCCTGCTTGTTCCTCAGAATCCTCAATGCCTTCACATCCTTCATTACCCGAGACCTGCATTTTCGATATGCCATTTCCAGCTTCGCCTTCTCCTTCTGTAGACTTTGCACTTCCTCTGCACACATCACCTCGTGCCCTTCTCGATGAACATCTAGCCATCGCTCCCAAGACTTGGCGTGCTACAGGCTGTTCCTCGGGTATGTGCTCCGCTGCTACTATCCGCCCCAATGAGTTTAGCACGGAACCAGTTGTCGTAGTCGCATTGCTCATCCTTTGTGGAAATTATGCCCACCCAGATTTTTTCAAGCTATGAGCTAATCTTTAGTTTGAATAAAATTTGAGATCCAATTATAAGTCAAACAAAATTTAGGGATTAAATTATAATTTTTGATATTTTAGATTTGAAGCCAATCACGAAACAGATTGGCCTTTCCAGTTTTTGTCGCCGGTTTTCTCAAATTTGACCCATTTTAACTAAATCCGACTTTGCAAGAGTGAATCGGATCAATCATCCGACCGATTCTCGATTTAAACAATTTGACCCATCAATTTGGTTCAATATAAGGCATTGATTGGAAAGTCTGGAACATAGAATGATGCTTTCCTCGCTCTACCAAGCAGATAGATGTGTCAATCAGTTGGTTCAGGATAATACACGGCCTAATAATAATAATAATAATCCTAGTAGCTACAAAAAGCTCACTAAATGTCCTGAAAAAGGAGGAAAATGCTATAATAATAATAATAATAATAATAATAACAATAATAAACATAAACCTCCTCCTGCGAGCAAGATTCAAGCTCCCCCAATTAATATCGTTTCTGTTTCCCTGCAATTGACATCACATTTCCCCCTGAATCAGCAACTTTTATTAGCCAATTTTCAGTTTTTAAGTTTTCCATTAATTCTTGGTGCTCACACAACCAGGGGAAATCTACGTGCTACATCTGATAACCAGTTAAATAGAATCACTGGATAGTGGCTTCTTTCAAGCTTATCTCAAACACTAGTTTAGCTTGGCGGTTCAGCACGCAAGCGCTGTTCCGCCATTCAGGATTACAGGTACAGTAAGTTCAGCCAAATGTCCTGCATTAGTTCTCTGCAATCCCCTACTTCCCATTTTGTTTATGAGGACCTTTGGCATCTGCCAAGTTCAGGAATGCAATACATAGAATCAAGGATTTCGAGAGTTGTGAAATAATGACTGAACGGGCTTTATTGGCTAACTGAATTGGTCGCAATTCCGACGTGGTTACAGCAAAACACCCACAATAATTAGCAATCTTCAGGTATCATGACATAATGAAACGGGGCCGTTAGAATAACAGCGGGGGAGATTAAAATTGGAAATTTACCTCCTGCGTGAAAGAGGAAGGAGAACACGCCAGTAGCAAGGTAGAACCATAAAATTTACCACCTAAAAGCAAAAAGAACAATAACTTCCCAGATTCCAGGCAACTCACATACCTACATACTGAAAAGAATTATAGAGATATGTATGACATGTTTGAAATAAGATACATATAGAAATATTTTCGATGGAGAAAGGTTTTTTGTGGAAGGAATGATCCCACTTTAGCTTGCCGATGAAACGAGGAAGACAAGAAAAGCCCCAAAACAGTTGATAAAAATTACAAACCAGGGAATCCATAGCCCTAAATTTCACAACTACTGTGAAACCATGTCACTCAGAGAACTAGAATGTCAAAGCTTCATGCCTCACTACTCATTGATAGCTTTACAGAAGAAACCAATTCCATGTCAAAATGGCTTACTAGAGAGAGATTTACCATTATTCTGGTGGCAGAAGAGCAATCTCAATCTCCTGTAGCGATTTTCCTTTTGTCTCCAGGACATATCTCTTCACAAAAATGACTGCTAGCAGACAAAAGCTAGCAAATATTGAATACAAGACTAAAGGTCCAATTTGCTCCAGCAAGCGCAAGAACAAGAGACCAACAAAGAAATTTATAACCTGGTACACACAGCCAAAGTTTAAGCAATATGAAAATTCATAGTTCATGAGTTTGAGAAAAGGTAATAACAGAAAGAATAATTTGTGTGTGTGTGTGTGTGGGTGCATGTGCTAGTTTAGTAGGTAAAATTCTGACAAACAGGAGCTCGTCCTTGAAATTGAAATAGCATACTTACTCCAAACCCAAAGTAGAATTCAAGAATATAGACTGTCTTTGGTTTTGACAAGCATTTCAATAATTGGTTTACAACAAACTGCGTTGAAGTTAACCATAAATGTTTTAAGATGAGAGAACGCAGATGAGGATGTCACATATATAATTTGATTTAAGGTGACAAGATTTAGTCCCATAGCTGTAAATTTGCACACCGCAATTGGAGGGAAAGATAAGGGCAAGCCTTGGTATACCAACAAGGTTACAATTGGAGGAAAAATAAATTTGAAGTGGACAGAAAAAATATTTACCAAGCAAGGATTTATAAGCCAGAAATAAATGAGAGGAAGACATCAGAAAATAATTACCCAATGTACAGCCATACAAACTGCCATTGCTTTTGCCCTAATTCGATTTGGAAATATTTCTGATAGAAGCAGACTAGGAACTGGACCGGCACCAAGAGCAAACATCAGGACAACCCTGCAAGATCAGCTTCACATTTCAAATAATGCAAAGAGGAAAGCAAAACTGGTAGGATTGAGAAAAAAAGGTAGTGAATGGAGATAACAGGAAACAGACTGTATGTTAAAATATTGCATTCTCTCACTCACAGCACACACCTCTACCAAGGCTGAAATTGGTTTCAATTTTAGACATAGTCAATTGCAATAAGTTCAATGATGTAACTTTCATTACCTGATGTGACCAAACAGCATGTTGAAGGATTTATTGTAAGTAATTGTGAGGCTGTTATGAACTTGTTTTTTTTTTATTGGGTTATGTGTGCAAATATTGACTCATATTTCTCTTACAAGATGGAGGATCAACTTACAATAGCATGCCTCCAACAGAAAAATATAATTCCACAGAACTTGACACAAATGAACTGGCTGAAATTGATTGAAGACCCATTGAAATGGCCTGCAGAACAGAATGCGCGAAGCAAAGATCACTTAAAATGTCAAACATTACTGCAATCTGCAAGGTACTATATATGAGGCAACAACATAAAGTAGCAGGTACCTGTTCATACTACTAGAGACCAATATTGTTCATAACCCTACTGCTATAGCTAGTAATCTACCAATATAATATAAGTCATTTCCTAGGAATATAAAGGTAACAAAATATTCCTAGAGCAACTTTGTACTTACCATGCCAGCAAAACTTCCAAGAAGAAGCATTTTTCTTCCCAGTTTATCCATCAAAAGCATTGCAACAGTTGACCCTAAAAAAATGTAAAACATGCAATTAAAAGAAAGACACCATAATACACAGGCATATTTTATAAGAGAAATGTGAACCCCGACCCAATAAATTGCAAACTCCAACACATATGTTTGCAGACTCTGAAGGTATGCCAGCACTTTTAAAGACAGCTGAAGAGAAATAAAATATGGCATTTATCCCAGATAGCTGTTGCAAGGCAAATAGAGTGGATCCAATATAAACCACTGCAAAAAGAAAAGTAAAAAGTAGTTATTTGGAAGCAAATGAATCTGTAAATGCAAAAGCGAATAAGAATATAGACCTCTAGAATGGCGACCATAGAGTAACTCTGACAGTCTAACATTTTCCACTTCGTCTCCTCGATCTGACTTTGCCAATTCTGCCATTGCAGATTTGACATGAGATCCTCCTAAAAGTTTCTCGAATTCAACCTCAGCTTCAGCACCTCTTCCTCTCTGAAGAAGAGCCAGAAATGCAAATAGCATCAGTATGGCAAATTGCTCTACAAAGGACCCATGGTCAGACTTACAGCGCAGCAATAGAATGGAAGTAGAAAGGTATGCCAGGTCTGCATAATTTAATGGTTGCTCTGTTGAGGACCCTAGGAGGGATTACTTGGTGTCACAATAAAAGTCTTAGGCATGCAGCTGCAATGGTGCAGGTAAACACCCATTTTATGCGAAAATGCTCTAATTTTTTTTCCTCCACGGGAACACTAAATAGCTAAGTAACTTTTTGTTGTTTGTTTTTCTTCAATTTTGGCTCCAACACCATTGACAATAAAAGCAAACCCAAAAACAAAAATGGTGGCAAGCTAGACCTGGAAGCAATCATTCCAAAAGGCCTAGCAATATGCATGGAAGAAAATACAAGGATAATCATGCCAAAATGGAGATTCATAGATTCCAAGGATGCAAAATAAAGCATGATTCTTCAAGAAACTAATGATATACAGCTGAAAGCAGATGCCATATGAGTGGAGTGTACAAAGGAAGATAGGATGGTGGATCACAGAATTATGTTGCACCCTGTGAAAATGGCTCAAGTTCTGTAGCTCTCAGGTTTTCTTGTTGTGCTACTACATATACATATGAAGGGAAAGTAACAAAGGAGCCTGCAATTGGAGACTATTACAGCAGCAATATTTTACTATTGAGTATGATGTGCTTTATAGAAAGGATTGGCAAGAAAAGATTCATTTAACTGACCCTAGTTATATTTGGAAATAAGGCTTTGTTGTTGTTGTATGATGTGTTTTGTAGGATCCATAGCAATCCCAGGTCTGCAAGTTCTTTTGTCTAAGTTTGCTCATTTTACAGATGTGATTCCAAAGTAATGCCCTGCAGCAGGATTTGGATATCCTGCTCACAGTTTATCCAGAAAGAACAAGAAAATCTAAAGAGTCCAACAGGAATAAAAGTGAAAATTTTCAAGACACTAATGATATACATCTGAGAGCAGATGACCTTTAAAAGCCAAAGGGGACTCTCAGCAGAAAACTCCATAAACAGCGCAAGTATTGCAGCCGGAGCAGCAGACACCGCAAAACAAATGCGCCACCTAAGTATGTTTATCAGTTAGCATTGGGGTTAGTTAATAGACAATTAATCAACATAAACCTGTTTCACATAGATGTAAAAACAACCTTGACCCATTCTTTTTTCAACCAAATTTTCCTTTTTCTTGTTGTTTTAAGATATCTTTTTTATTTTTATTTTTTTTCTCATTTCAATGCTTCTTACCAACCAACAGTATCCTTAGCTGGAAGTCCAACAAATAATGCCCCCATAAGTCCAAGACACGTTGCAATTTGAGTCAAGCTCCCATAAGTGCCTCTTACATAAGCTGGTGAAACCTGCTTAGATGTAAGATAGAAAAAGATTCACTACAGAAACAAGTACACAAGGCCAGGCAAATAATCTCTTATGGAAAAACAAAGTCACTATTTTTATACCTCAGCTACATATAGAGAAGCGACAGGTGGACCCAGGCCCATCCCAGTTCCAACAAATAACCTGCCTAAAAGCATACGCCATAGATCTTTTGCTGTTGCACTACAGAGATAGATTGAAGAGTTCAATAAGCAAATAAGGAAACTATACTCACAGAAATAGCATAAAAAAGGGTGTTCCAGTGTTTGAAGCTCCCAGACTGTGGGGTCTGGGAAGGGTCACTGTTTTTACAGAAAGGCTGTTCCCGTGTATCAAACCTCCAAGTCACTAGTTTGACTCACAGAAACTGGGAGCCAAATGAGTGAGATGAGCCATATGTGCTGGGGAAACAAAAATATGAAGTACAAAAAGAGAAACAAAGAAATAAACAAATTCAGTCCTTTGGCAAACATTCACATTGGACGATATATTTCTGCACATCCTCCAAGCATCACAAGTAAATGGGACTATGATTCTGGACCCCAAACAAGTCAAACAGAGTGAACAGGTTGTACACAAATATCTAACCAAAACTAATCGCCCATGCCACTGTGTACCAAGATGATATGCTATATATGAGATCAGTCAACAGCATGGAGTACCTTTAGATATAATACAAATCAGCATACCAGTTTCCACATCAATATACGAAACAAGGTCCTCAATGTGATACTTGAGAAATCAAGTATAATTTATGCAAATGATATAAAAGAAATAAAATGATATGCATTTACCTCATTGATGCACCGATTATCATTGGTAAAGCAGACAGTTGGAATGCCCTGCGACGTCCAACTCCATCTGCAATCCAACCACTAAATACAGAGCCAGCAAAAGCACCTCCTAAACATGTACTTACAACTAGACCTGCATTGTTAAAATATTAACAAAAATTTCATTTATTGGAATAATCTTCCTAATTGAAAACAAAAAAGAAGATGAACAGTATATTGCACAGAGTACCTTCAGCCATGGTATTCCCATTAAAGCCAAGGTCTAGAGAAATACTTTCTAGAGTCTCATTAACAACTCTGCATTCAATGTAATAAATCAGTGAGAAACAACTACATCTGATTGCCTACATAATCAAGTTTCAGTTATAGAGGCACATACCCAAGATGATAGCCGAACAAGAATGAAGAAATAGTTGCAACCAGAACATGGGGCAGGGAATGTCTCCAGGAAGGATTTGAAATATCCTTGCCCGTTCCATGCACTACATAACACATTATGTGAGAAAGAGAGGAAACTAATATCATATCCTATTTTGATATTGATTGATTGCTAGAATTTTAGTTTGATAACAATCAAATTTCTCATAATTGCAAGATTCTCTACACTCCACCTCAAGATGAAGATGGATCAAAGAGTATGCAATCTTTCTTGTAAATAAAAAGAGGCAACAAAAACAGAGCATTTAGTTACTTGCGGTAGTGTCTAAACCTCACACGATGGTGCCTAAGTAGTCCATATAATATTTGGTCATTGGGACTAAAAGGGTTAGAACGGATCCCAAAAGAAAGACCAAATATATAAAAGACATTAACTAGAACAACCAGAAAAGTGAGTCTGGCTTTACTGAACAACAAACAAGATGACCCAAACAAAGTGTAACATGAAGCTGCATGGTGAATATGACAGGTATTTCATGACAGGCGATGGCCCATCATGTCATCATTGGTGTGTGGGCCACCAAGGTTTGATAACTTGCTGATTAGCCATAGAACTCAAATATGAGTAGAATATATGCAGAAGTAGCCAACAAAAAATAATAGAAGCATACCTAGATTAGTACCCTGCTACCATAGCAAAATATAGAATAATCTGTATGGGAAAATAAATACAAAAGAGGAAAAAAAAAAAGAATAACACAAAAAGATATTGGTTCAACTGTGAAAACTTACAAGGGTGACATCTTTCTCCTTGAATTGTGCCTCTCACATGTTACATGAATTCCAATATGTAGAGTAGATATTTTCTTACATACATAACAATAATATTGCAACAATACTAGGACCCTACTTGGATATTAATTGATTGTAAGAATCCAACTTGGATCACCATCAAAATTGTATGATTCTCTAACAATAACAAAGCCAGCTGCATCATCCATAATCACAGAATCCCCATCAAATTGTGAGTCAGTTAAGCTTGGTTGGTGATGTTCTCGCACGAGAAGTTCCCACAAACATAGGATTGACATGAAGCACACATACACGGAATGGAAGCAAGCCAACTAAATTAAATACATACATGCATACATACCCGAGTTTTCTTCTTTATCATAAGCATTTATAAAATCCCTCGACGAAACACGCTTGTACGTCAAGGACGCCAAGTCCACGTGACGCCCTCTCATAGCAAACATATAAAACCCTTCTCCAAAGCTCAAAATAGAGCTCTTAGCAGCCAACTGCAAAAACCACAACAACAAAACAAACCAGCCATGATCCATTAATCAAAAGTTTTCACGTTCACGAATTCCATTACCAATGTTACATCCCAAAACCAACAACAAACAAGCAAATCATCACTGTCAACAGTTCCGAAACGACTTTTAAAACGGAATTATTAAAATTGACAAAAAATAAAGAAAAAGAACACGCGGAAACAGGCTCGCATAAGCCTGTCTATACTTGAACTTTCTCCAGATTTTATATATATATATATTTTTTTTTTTTTTTTTTATTTTTTTTTATTTTTTTTTTTTGCATTTAATTTTGCTATTATGCTTTCATCCAAATTGCACATTTTAATCCCGAATCCATTTTAAAACAAAAGAAAAAAAAAACAACAGAATTAAATAAGAAACTCGATCAAATGAGCAAATCAAACGATGCCGTTTCAAAGATCAGAAGCTGGGAAGATAAGATTAATTAAAACAAACTCACCATGTTGGCTTCAAATCACAGAATCACAGACACAGAGAAACAAAACAAAAAAAAAAAAAAAGAAATCGTAACTGCATTTCTCCCCAACCAATCAAGAACCACTTTATATATCTGTAAACACAGAGAGAGAGAGAGAGAGAGAGAGAGAGTACCGCAGGATATAAACGGAAAGCAAAGTGACAGAGAGCAAAAAAGAGAGGAAAGCAGAAACGTGGAAATCGAGAGGAGGAAGCGAATTGAAGATTGAAGATTGAAAAAGAAATGTGATTAGTTAGGTTTTTCACAGCCGAGTTCTGGTGGTGGCGGCGGCGGCGAGGGCGGAGGCTAAAATGCGCCGATTGTGCGTACGTAACGGTCAGTCATCGGAACGCGCTTCAGCTCTTTTTTTTTTCCTTTTCTTTTTTGGGTTTGAAGTGAATGACAATGGAGATCTGAGAGCGGCGACGATCTCGAGACCAACTGTTTTTTACTTTTTTTTTTTATTTTTTATTTGTGCGTGTGTGGGGGGGGGGGGGGGGGGAAGAGCGAAGAATATATAGGATGTCCTGAAGAATGTGAACTAACGTGCGCGGGGAGTGAGAGTTGGCTCTGGACTCTGTCTTTAGTAGTGTGAGAGAGAGAGAGAGAGGGAGCGGGAGAGGGGGGGACGCTTACACCTGTAAAATGCTGGTGGTTGCACGCGTCTAAAAAACAGTAACGTGATTTTAACTGAACACCTTTTTATTATTATTTATTTATTTATTTTATAAATCATTAATATTATTAAAATTAAATATAAAAAAATTTTAACAACATTAATAATATCTAACCTGACTGAACTTCCAGTAAGAAGTTAAATATAAACGACAAAAAGTAATCCTCGACCACGACCCAACGAAAAATAATAAAAAAAAAAAAGGTTAAGAAGGCAGCTTGCGTCTACGTGAAGAAGCCTGTCTGTGAAATCTACATTTGTCCAGAAATTGAAGTTTAAATCATTGTCTTTGTGTTTATTTGAAGTCTGTCTGTTTATCTTTTTGGCTTTTTGAAAGGTTACATTGAGTTGACAACAACAAAAAAAAAAATTAAAGTAAATTTCCATGTACCAGAAGGAAAATCTTGTTACTTAGATTTTAAGAAGCGGCTTGAATTTCATTCCTTTTACTTCTCATGTTCATAAAAAGATGGTTAACCGTTTGAGCTGCTCGAGTGACCATTGCAAGAGGAGGTAAAATTAAGTTAAAAGAATTCATTGAGTACCGTTCAACAGTTTTCCATCAGAAACCAATGATTACAATCGAAGGCCAGACACTAGCCTACCTTTGATGATTCCATTATTAGATTAACCGTTGGGTTCGTCGCATGGAGGTTACAACTTCTCAGAGTTTTGAGAGTCCCATTCACCGGGATTACCCATTCAGGGTACTTGGAGCCCCCCCCCCACAAGAACACATGAAGTGGAACAAAATTTGTGCGTTCAAGGATTTAGGATCTGTAGTGCAGCAATTCCAAGTGGATTCAAATCCCAGATTGATTTTCTCACATCATTCAGATGAATGAAGGCCCAACATCGATGGACCAAATATGACAGAAGCAGATAACAATGGGGATTTAACGGATATATTGCCATTAGATGTCGACAATCAACCTTAATTCATGTAAGTGAATGAAACCCTTCATTCACGTGCTGCATCATAAACCCGACAAATAGATACAACAGTGGACAAAAATCTCACGCCCGGAGAGATGACTGGATATATGTATTGAACAAAATTCCGAACTCACCGATCACCATATTCAGCTCGGAAAAAACGAGTTGTCTCATTCAGGTTTCTGCTCTACAACAATATCACTGGAATACGTTGCAGTCTGTTCAAGTTTGACAAAAGTAGGACGTGTGATCAACTCCTGCCCAGATTTTTGTACCGGTCACTGGCTCTTAATGATAAGAATAGGGGATGAGGATGGCTCAAGAATCATAAATGGTATCAAAATTTAGTATAAACTATACCATCAAATTCACAATTGGTGGGTAAATACCATGATGTTGACCTATCCAGCATTACCCATTGGTGAACTCATTATTTGGACCTGTCATCAAGTATGAGCAAATTGAAAACACCAAAAAGGAGAAGGTATATGAAGGGAAAGAAAGATCGCACATCAATCTTGGGGAATTGTTGAAGGAAGTGAGAGAATTTACCTTATTCACGAGTAAGTCTACTTGCTCTCTGTACATTTCTTTTAAGTCCACAATATCTGCTCGAAGTTCCTCCAGCTAGATAGATATATGCAGCCACTTTCAAACATCAGGACACCAGAAATGACGGGAGTAACAAGACTTATGGTACGTACTCCATTGAAGAAAATAGCATCTCAAGAAATTTCTCAATCAAAAACATGTCAAAATCTTGCAGTTGCTGAAATCATAGACCTAAGCACAGCATGTGGCTCAAGCATATTGCTTATTTATCACCGAGAAAACCAAATCCAGGGCTTAACCCCATTATGACTATTAAGTTTGCAAGCTGAGAAGGATCAATTTTAATCCAATACTTCCTTAGCAGTGCTGGGCATGGACTCTTGAACTTTTAGAGCAACAGTAGTCTAGTTCAGTACATGCTCAACATAATGGGATGTAACGACCCAACAGCAATAACATACACTCTGTCATTTTAAAACAATTTATGTTGGAAAATTTGTTTTGATTGAACCAATGGGTACCAAAATGGAAAAGCATATGTACCTCTTCATCACGTTCACCCATTAACTCTAGCGCAGCTGAGTGTCGCCGTCTCAGTGCATCTAGCTCTGCCTGTATGCCAGGCAACAAGGCAGACTCCGCCTGCAACTTTTCACACTGCAACACATAAACATTCGTCAAGTGGAAAACTGAAAGGCAGGAAATAACTTGTAGGTAATTTTGAGTTACCCTGGATTGCATGTGGAGACTAACCTGTGCAGTCATTTTTACCAATTCTTCTGCAAGAGAGTCACGTATAGATTCCATAGATGCCTGAAGCACATAGTATACGCAAACAATGGAATCATGACTGTTCATGGATAACATATAATGAAAAATATTTCCTAAGATAGGAAAACCAAAATTGCTCATATGTAAAAGAGCTGCTAATGGTCGAGGCAACAGTACACAACATGCCAAACAGCATCAAGATATATGGTGGATGATATTTAACCTTAAAAGATTTAAAGGGTAAGACATACCAAGCGAGACATGTACGACGCGAGTTCACCCTCTTTCTGACGAAGGGCAGATTCAAAAGCACTAGGTGTCATGTTCTTCATAAAGTAGGGGCTTACGGTTGCCTCTCCAGGATTTCTCCTTTCTGAGAAACTATCACTGGTTGCATCCAAAGAGGCTTGGAGGAAATAGCTCTCCTCCATGCTGCCCAAGCTACTGGCACTTGATAGCTTACGGGACAAGTTTCCTGGAAAATCATCAAAATATCAAGGGAGATATAGACGAGGCAGAAAGGAGTTTCAAAGTAAACCTCAATACCATTCTCTAGAGCAGAATTGCTCTGATGGATGGAACTTTGGTCAGACATAGTCGTAGACTGGACACGAACTACCCTTTCCAATTCTAACCGAGCAGTTTTCTCCCTTTCAATTTCCTAAAATAGATGAAGAGCTCAATTCGGCAATTCTTCATATAGTGTCACATGCAAAGAACCCAAAACATGTGCAGGAGATAGTGCCATCCCTAAAATCCTTTGACTAATCTGAAAAAGTCTCCGTGGGCTTTATTATAACCATCGTATTAGTATGGATTCCAAATATGACAGAATGAACATCAAAGCAGCCCTTGCAGGAATTCAAGGTGAAGCTAATCTATATCATAAGGAGATCCATCTCATATTTTCAGAGAAGGATGATGATGAGATAACATGAGTGACATTATCGGGAAAAAAAAATGAATGTCTTGGTTCGGTGTTTACTTCATGAGTTGACACTTAAAAAGTTAAAACACAATTCAACAACATAAACAACAATGACAAATACAAAAAAGAAAAAATAATGCAAAAAACGGAACCTGCTGGAGAAGTTCCCTGTGTGTTACTGAATCTTGTAGCTCTTCCTTGTGTTTTTGCTTGAGTTTCTTAATTTCTTCTTCAAGTTGGTTTGCACGACCTTCTTGAGTGTCAGCTTCCTCCTTGGCTGCAAGATACTCCTGTCTATTTTCAGCTGCTCTCTGCCTCTCCTTTTCAAGGGACCGACTTAACTGCGACTGCTCTGCTCTAAGACAAGAAATCTGAAAAATATGCCCCTAAATTCAGCTAAAATTCATCACAAAGCTCTAGTAGTGACAAAAAATATTCTTATAATGGAAAAAAACCTGAGCTTCAAGAACATTGATTCGAGATAAGGTTTGTGACAAGCGTTTATTAACAGATCGCTCTCTTTCCTCAGCAGATGCGGCTTTGGCCTCTGCTTCCTGTAGACACAGCAATTCATAAAAAATAAAGCATATTTGCAAGTTGTCCATAACTTACAGATGAACTAGAAAATGCATTCAGGAACCTGAAGTTGAGAGTTTAGAGTTCTCTCCACAGCATTCCAAGCTTCTGTCCTTCTGGCCATTGTTTCCTGTAACCAATCAAGAGTCATACAAGAAACCAATAACAACTTGCATTGAAAAAATTCCAATGGGAACTCTTGCATTGCAAGTTAGGAGTCCACCTGCAAGGCATTAATCTGTCTCATAAGAGGCCTTGTAGATTCAGGTACTTGAGTAACTAACTCCTCACAACGGCGTTCACTTGCCTAAGGAAAAATGAATAATTACCAACTGAAAATACACAGAAAAAACACACAAGAATATAGATTCAAATTTACTAAATCATTATCCAGGAAACTCAACAGACTTGATAACGTTTTTGAAGATCCTCAATGTCCCTCCGAAGCATGTCTTCTTGGAAAACAGCCTATAAAATTCAAGTCAATAAAAATGTAAGCTAAGCATAACCTAAAGCAGGTCAAACCAGCCATCATAATATATACTAAACAGAAGACCTGTTGTTCTTTTCTGCTCAAGGTTTGTCTTAATTCATCAAGTGTCTGAACTAGCATAGTCTCACGTTCCTCAGCCTCTCTAAGACAACTCTCTAATTCAGTTCTGGCTTCATTATTAGCACGTGCCTCAGCCAATGCTTCAGCCTCCTTGGCTGCAGTCAAAGCATTTGTATAATACTCTTTCTGTGCAACAAGATCTGCTTGGTGCTTTTCAATGGTTTCTTGCAGCAACTTCTCCGTGGCCATTTTATCTTTCCTGATGCTCTCTACTCTATTTTCTTCAACCTGGAAAAAAAATGATAATAATAAAGAAGGTAAGCTCATGCATTAATAGAATATGTAATTATGCCAAGCATATGACACATTTTTAAAGAATTTTCTTATGGTTGGGCACAGGAAATTTTTCTTTGACTTGTAAGTATTGTAAGTCTGCATTCCAATTTAACTGAAACCAGTAGATATTGAGAAAAGCCGTAGAGTACATCAGTTCACACGCATAAAACACTTCAGAAAATGGATCTGGCACACTTATACAAATTCAAGGTCTAACTTAATGGTGAGAATTATACTTAGAATGAGGAAACCATCCAAATTTCAGTTTTGAATAAAGTCACCTGAAGTTTGGTTGTCAAACCTTTCTTCTCTTCTTCAAGCTCTCTAATCTAGCTTTCACAGAAAGTTGGAGCATGGACAAAAGGTTGTCAGAAAGAGACAAAGATAGAATCAGGAACTAAAAGTTCAGCCAGTCAGGGAGCCCCCCGAGGTACCTGAGCTCTTAGTTTTCTGATTGTAGCTTCTTGAGCAGCCTGCTTCTTTGAAAGCTCTTCACCTGGAATCATATCCATACATCTTCAAATATAAACAAGTATAAATGACAGGCTTATCACTTTACAAATTAAAAAATTGCGCCATTAGGAGGCCCATTGCTCTTAGGATGAAATAAAAATAAAAAAAATTGAGCCATTCTCTTAGGATGAAATGGAGCAAATTCCTTCCAAACAAAATTCCATTCCATTAAAAAATATATGCTGGATAGATGAACAATCCATACATCCTAGCCTTCCTTAGACATATAGGAGTCTTGTACACTAGGACGTCCCTTTCTATAGATGAATTATCTGTCTAGTGGTGATTTCCTAATTATTGCTCTGTGGAACCCAATTCAGACTGGTCAAGTAATTCCATGTCCCAAAAGCTTTAGTTATCTAACTGTAGAAAAAAATTTATCTCAAAGCTCTACCTTCTGCCATGACCTGATTGATAATTTCATCTTTTTCCTTCAGAAGAGCAGCTGCATCACTTTTTTTACTTTGCTCTCTCCGAAGTGTATCCCTTTCCCTTGTAAGGGCATAAACCTGAACAAAATTGCCAGTATGTAATTAAACCACAGTAGTGGTAAAATATTTGCAAAAAATTAATTTCCCAAAAAATACTTGGTATCTTATCCATTCTAAATGCATTTAGAAAATCACATGTCACCAGGTAAGTTCAAAGACAAGGGTCTGCTGAAAAATCTTTTTGCACTAAACTAAAGGCATGTCAGGTACATAAGGGAATTCAAATTAAAGGCATTAGGTAAAAGAATATCTCATTCTCAATGTCTCCGTGGGGTGTAGAGAGAAAAAAAATAAAAAATAAAAAACGTTTTTTTTTCACTCCTCACTTCTCATTCTGGTAACCTCAACCATGTACTAGGCACGCCTTGAATTTACTCACTTTATTTGTTCTGTAAGATTGAAAAAATTAAAATGTTTTGAATATCCAACACATTCTCTTATCAGCATTTGGGAATTGACAAAGGACACAGGAAACTAAAACTCTCTTTTGGAATATAAAGAATGGCTGTAAACATTCTGCACTGCAAAATTATGGTCTAGAGAACGAATCACATGCTAACTTAACTATCATCTTCCAATCTTGCATCCAGTGTACATGACTAAAGCCAGACACATCAAGAACTGCTCATTCTCCATTGATTGGACAGAAGTAAAAGGCACATGCAGATTAGTCCATTGCTTAAAAATCGAAATTGAGTTCCAGGTAGAAACAGAAAGGAAGGAAATCAAAAGCATACCTTTCTTTCAAGAGTTGCAACCCTTTGATGGTACTCCTCTCTCAAAGACTCTACTTCAGCATCAAGGGATTTTCTCTGTTGCACAATGTTCAACAGAGAAAATGAGACGATTGCGTTTAAATGTTTACTGTAATAAATGCAAAAGTAAGCTTCTTATCAGCAGAAAAGGAGCCAGGAAACAATGGGAACCAGCACATGGAATGCATCTGAGTCACCAGTTGCACAAATTTTGAGGAACTGAAAAAGTTTCTACATGAAAGATGTGAAGGAAAAAATAAATTGGAAGGAGTGGTGAGAAAGCAAAGAAAACCTTCTCTGCTAATCACACAAAGAAATATAGTGTGGCACATATTTTCCTATTGATTATCCACGACTAGAGTTCAACCTTCACATATATAGTATATGTTACAATTACAACTCTTTATTATTGATTGTACCTAATAGAAATGAATAATACACGTGCTGATTCTTTTATGATAAAAGCTTGACCTGATCATGGAGATTTTGAGGATACTAATTGCAATGCAATATAATTTGAATATGGAGTTCAATGAAGAGAAGACCAGATACAAACAATTATGCATCACATTGAGGGGCTCATATATCATAAATAGGCAAGTCAGTGTGCCCAGCACAAAGTAACCAGAGGGAAAAAGAAAATTCCACAGACCTTCAAATCCTCAATCACAGCTTTCAGGTGCTCATTTTCATTCATCATTTTTGCAATCTCATCTGCTTTTGCCTGGAAAAGTTAAAAAACACAAAGAATAGAAAAGCTAACTTTGAAGCAGTCCAGGAACTACCAATGAAATGTCAATAACCAGACAGAAATATCTCCACATGCTTCCCAGGGGAAATGAGAAAATTGAAAAATGATAGGATTCCAAAATTCCCTCAATTCAAGATCACCAGAAGATCAAGTTGTAAATCACTGTGGAATGTCAAAACAGAAGCAGTTTTATTGTCTCAAGGATGGATTTCACTGTTGTATGATGTTAAATTCTGGCATTATTTTGTTGTCTTCAAACTCCACAAACAACATCAAAACCTTAATCCCAAATTTAATTGGGGATTGTTACATAAACAAATTCCATCTCCATAAACAATGTATTCAAATTTGTTATTAAATTGCACAACTCGGCATCAACCAAATTTCGCTTTTCCGAAAGAAGAAATGTAGCATATGCTGTCCTATTTTGGTGATGGTGGTACATTTTCTGCAGGAAGCAGGTGAGGAGGGTGCACTGCAGAATTGAAATCATTTTATTTCACTGAAACTAAGGGGGTTGTTCACTACTCCTTGGAAAAACTAAATTTGGAGCACAAGAGGAAGAAATGCCGATGGAAAGTTATTTAAAATACCTGAGCCTGCCTGGCAGCACCTTGCAATGCAGTTTCCATCATTTTCATCTCCAGCTTCAGCTTGTTTAATTCAAGCACAGATTCAATGGCATCAGAAGCGCTAGATCCTGAATTTAAGTATTGCTCTCTAGTGTCAGTCTCTTGGTCAAGGATTTGCTTGCCTTGTTCAACTGTCTTAGTATTGGCATCATTTTCATGAGAAACTAAGGAAGAAACCGTCTCTAAAACCTCATCTGAAGGAGCTGCAACAGAAAAAGAAAAATCCTGACCCATCTTATGCTCTTTGGCACTGCTGGGCTGCGAACCAGAAGGATCCGTCACAGCTTCAGCTTGGGTATCACTGGATGCCTCAGTGTGGGCATGGTTACTTGACGTCTCAACTTGGTCATTATTTGATACTTCAGCATGAACCGGAGAGCTTTCTTCCAGAGCCTTCTCTGGTTGTGTCCTACGTTCCTCCTTGCTATCATGCCCTTCAACCTCACCAGGGGACTCATCATGCACAATAGCTCCATCCTCAACCTGGGACTCATTATGCACAAGAGTACCATCCTCAAATTCATGCACTTCATTAGCTACTGATTTTGGTTCCTCTGGCTCTATACTATCAGTAGGCCCCACTTCTGATATTTCTTTCTCCTGCACATTGTCAACCAAGTCCAACGTCTGAACAATGTGGACAACGGATTCAGGAGGTTCAACAAGTGCAGGTTTTGATTCAACTTCTGGAATCTTGGCCTCTTTTTTCTCTGTAAGCACTGGATGCTCATCATCTCTGTCTTCTTTCACATCTTCACCTTTTTCTTCAACTATCATCTTATCTTCAAACAAACTGCGTTCTGCAGCAGATTTCTCCTGCTCTTTCTCCTCAAGCTCATCTAACTTCTGCGGAGACCCACTTTTCCAAGAAGACTCCACATTACTATCCTTACTTTTCTGTCCTGTAGATGTCATAACAGGCCATAAACCCAAACCTAGCAGCCAAAATAGAGCGCGTGTTCTCTCAATGCAGTAACAAACTCTTGAAAGCCACGTCTTAAAACTCAAACCAGAAAAGAGAAAAAAAGAAAAAGCAAGAAACTGGGCAGTTTACTAAAAAGACCTCCAATCATTCTTGCATAAGCTAATGTTTTGGCTGCATCTATCAACTACTTTCAACAGCATTTATCAATTGAGCAGCATTGTACAATAATAAGCAAAAACAAAGAATTTTCCAATTCAAACAACGGCACAATGCAGAAAAAGAGATGTCCAGTGCACAGCATAGTGTAATATCAAAACGTCAAATAAGGAGAAAAAGAATAAAAAAGAGAAACGGGTTTACCCTCGGAGGCAGTGACGGAGGAGGTGCTAGAATCAGACTCAGACTTCTCTTCAAGGCCAAAAGCGCCATCGAGATTCTTCTCAAGATTCTTGACGCCCTCGCTGATCTTATTGACCGCTCCGGCTAGATCCGGGAAGCTCCCCAGCGAGACCTTCCCGCTAAACCACGCCATCTTCTACGAAAAAACAACCAAATAACGACACGGATCAAAGCATGTCAACCGCGGGAAATCAATCGAATCTTGGCCATTGGAGAGAGAAACTCAAGAATTGTAAAATCATCGCTCTTTTGCTCTGTTTTCTGCAAGTGATTTAGCCAGAGAGAGAAGGGAGAGACAGAGGAACCGACTGCAGTTAGTTTCTGTTGGATCACAGATCCAATACGCTTGTGAGAAAAATGAGGCCGCAAAACAGTGAGAAAAACGCGATCCAATGCGTTGGATTGTTGAATAGAATGCGGGGCTTCTGCGTACCTACCATTGCTGCCAGGCAGTGAAGCTCCATATATATATATATATATTCCTCTTCAAATAAAAAATCCAAAACAAACTTACTCAGAACTCTCAAATATTTAAAAATAAATAAACCTGTCTTATGAATTAAATTTTAATAAAAAATATATTTATATAAAATTTAGACTTATTTAAATAAATATTAAATTAAAAAATTATTATCAAATAAAAATCCAGTAAGATTAATTTTTAAATTTAAATCACTTTAATTCTATCAATTTTTTTGTAAATAAATAAATAAAATTATATACATAATTAATTTTTTTATTTTTAAATATATATTTTTATATTTAATTTAATTTTAATTTATTTTTTTATAATATCAATATAATTTATATAGACATTTGTGTTGCTAAAATTAAGGTATATATAACAAGTAATGTGCTAAAATTTGAAAAAAAAAAGAATTATTTAAATAAATAAAATTTAAAAATAAAAAATATTTTATTATTTTTTTACATAATTTATTTTTTTATTATTTTTTAAATTTTATCAATTAATAATAATTTATTAAAAAATTATATATGTCTTTTTTATCAATTTGTTAATTGTTAGAATTTAAAAAAAATTAAATTTGTTAAAAGAAATAGATAACATTTTTAATATTTTTTATTAAATTTAACTGACCAATTTATAATATATTTTTTGTAATATTTTAAAATAAAAGTGTAAATTATTTTCAAATACAAATTATTGATACAAAATTATTTTTAATTAATAAAAATAAAATTTTAAAATTTTTAATAATATTTTTTATTATTTAAAAAATAAAAAAATATAAATAATACTTATAATACCACGTCACATTTTTATTTATGACCAGGCAAGTAACGAATTTCATATGATAGGTCTTATTTGAACTCAGTCGTTGATTTGTACAAACAAAAATTTAAAAAATCTCAAAACACACCATATAAATACCGTTGCCGTTGGAGACCGTTTGGATCTCTCTCCACAAGTCCGAGCTCGCGAGCGTCTAGCACCACTGTAATTCTGTTCTTTTTATGATTGAAAATTTTAGGAAATCGAGACCGTTAAGCTTCTGTTTGGTTGCCGAGAAAATGAGGAAAAAAAAAATGAAAACGATGCAGGAAAAAATGGCTGTTTAAGAAAAATGATTTTCGTTTGGGAACCGGCGTTCTGAATGCTAAGACTTGTTTCTTTTCTTTATTTTATTTTATTTTTTCGTTTCCTAGACTTTCTCAGCAAACAAACAGATGGTTAGACGGAATGATTGTTTCGAATTTGCGTTTCTTTTTTTTTTTTTTTTAATTATACTCACTTTTCTTTCTCTCCGTTTTTGAATTCGCAGCACGTTGACGGATCGAGAGACGAACATGGAGATTTCCCGCCAAAAAAAGCTTTGAGTAAGCGCAGATTCCATGGCACCGGTTTGCTCGCCAGAACTGGTAGGATCGGTTGAAGGAACGACGAGTAAGGTTACGGAGGGGTCAAAGCTGGATAGACGGCTAGTCTTCACCGAGATTGGCCTGACACCGCTTGTCACCACACCGGCGCTGGAGCCTGCGCCGGGTTTCTACTCGCCGTCGAAGCCGCATTCACCTCAGCTTTCTCCACTTTCCTTTGCGTAATCTCTCTCTCGCTCTCTATGTGATTTCTGTTTCATTTCTGCTTTGGGATCAGAAAAGAGAATGAAAGCCTGCGAAGAAATTACTGGGATTTAAAAATCTAACTTAATTTTCATTTTCGGCACTTTACGGGCAGTTCAATAAAAGGACTCGATGGACGAAAATGCTGAATTTTGTTTTCTGCAATTTGTTGTTTGAAGACCTGAATTTCGAATTCTCCGTGTTTGTTACTGAAGGATAGGAGAGAATTAGGCCTTCAAGTTGTTAGGAATATCCTGGAAAACAAGGCCTGAACGCCAAATGCTTGTTTTTCTATTTTGTTCTCTCTCAATCTTAGTTTGGAGAAATCTGATTGCTTTTCATCTAATTTCAAAATTATGTTCAATCTGAAGTGATGCATTTGCATGCATGTTCAATAACTCACTCCGCATTTAAGTAGATCATAATGTGCAGACTTGTCCCTGAAGAAGGACATTAGATGGCATTATATTAATTTGTTCCACATTGTTATGCTTTATTCAATGCTCATGGTATTAGAATTCAAAAGCTTCCTTGAGAGAACCAAAAAGTAGGAAAAAAAATCTGGCTGACAAAAATGCTGAACTTTACATTTTTCTTGTCCAAAAGCAGGAAGCCAGAATCTCCAAGATCACTGCCACAGGGTAGCAACATAAATTGCAGTGATAATCCCAAGGGCCACAAACTTTGCCGGTGCAAGCATTCAAGATGCTTGAATTTGTGAGTATGCATCTTACTTGTATGCATTTGTAGCTTGTATAGATTATTGTGGCTATACTTTCTTCGTCCTTTGTAATCCCACCTTTCATAACCAAGTCCAAAAGCTATTGCTTTCTTATCAACTTGTACTCCAAAGGGTTTATTTTTTTAAATGATTGAGAATGACTATGTATTGAAAGCAGAATGGAATAAAGTGCATTTCTTTGATTCAACTATTTGAAAATTCTTATCCCAAATTGACAGGTACTGCAGTTGTTTCAGTTTAGGTGTATACTGTGATGGATGCGGTTGTGTTAAGTGCCATAATAATGTTGAGAATGAGATCATGAGGGCTGCAGCCATTGAGAGAGTGCTAGGTCGTAATCCACATGCTTTCAGGCCAAGGATATTTTATGGTCCAAGTGCACAAGTTGACGGGGTATGTACTTGAAAACACTATCTTTCATATCTTGAAGGACTTTTTTCTTGGTTACTCATATCTGTTCCTTATGTATCACTACTATATTAGATAATTAATTAAACTAATTACTCCTTTTTTGTATTCCTTTTCTGTTGCCTGTTTGACCTTTGGCCTGCCCTAAGAAATATCAATTGAATAAATACAATATTTTAAGGATGTCAAGTTCCATTCTAAAAACTATATGACATGGACAAGTTGAAAATGTTCTCCTTTTCTTTTTGGTGCAGCAATCAAGCTGCTGTGAGATTTTAAAACTGGTTCATGTTTTATGGCTCTTTAATGTTAACTGCATTTAGAATGCTTGCAAACAAGTTTAGGATGCAGTGAAGGATGCCCAATTGACGGGAAAGCAAAATAGGGGCTGCCATTGCAAAAAAATACATTGCATAAAGAAGTACTGTGAATGCTTTCAAGCAAACATCCTCTGCTCTGAGAATTGCAAATGCATCAAATGCAAGAATGTAGAAGGATGTGAACAAAGGATAGCTGTTTCTGTGGTGGAGTGTGATGACACCAATGCCTGCATTCAGCAACAGAATGTTGCCACACCTACTCTTGGACACCCCAGTCACAGCTTCCCACAAGAATCCAGAAAGAGAAAACTCCAAAAATTACTTTCTCCAGAGATTAAGTGTCCAGAAATTCAGGAGCTCACATGCAATCAACAGGTATATAATCCTTCAAAGCATAACATGAGTTAGCTGTGTTGTCTATTGAAAATTTGAAGATATTGATTCAGCATGGATGTGCTGAAAATTCATACTGTTGGTAACCATTAGCCACAAGCATTTCATCTTTTAGAACATTGTGCTTAATTTCTTCCACAGCTTGAGTAGGCTAGCTTTTCACATTTCTATTATTCTTCAAAGAATTATCTTGATTGTGTAGTGTAAGTTCTCACTCATCCTTTTCCATCTTCATTAAGTTGTTTGCGTCTTGAATTGGCAAAACTACGACCTACAGATGCATTCTGCCATCTTTGCATCCCACGTAGAGGGCTAATTTTTTCCTATTCCTTTTTTTATGTTTAGAAGGGAAAATCAGCCAGGGCAGCTGGTTTTCTTCCTGCTTTGAGCATTAATCCGACTTGCGGCCTTGGTAGTTCTGCAGCATCGAAATCCTCAAAGTTCACCTACAGGTTGACATTGTTGTAAGGATTCTTTGTTTTTCCAGGCTGCCAAATATATCATGTGTTATCCTTTGTCTGCATAAATTGATTTGTGTTGCTGATCATGTCACAAGATCAATACCAGCAGACACCATTCTTCCACTGGATACAAGACAGATATGTGCACTATTGGTTGAAGTATCGGAAGCTGCAAAAACTTTTGCCGGTATAGCATGATAATGAATGGATATAACTACATTTTCAGATTAATAAGCAAGAAAATAAACAATTATGATCATCAGGTTGCTCCTCATTCTTTATCATATTCTGAAATCAAGTATCCATTGTTTGCCAACATCGCCATTGACTGTTGTATAGTTTGACATGAATTAGAACATTGGCTTGTTTAACAGTGCAGCTGAAAAAACTCTTGTTTTGATTATGCAAACCTCTGATTTCAGACTCTTCTGCTTTTTAGACATAACCAAATGAACGAAGGGCTGAGCCAAAACTGTAGAACATGACATTCTGATCTCGGTTGGATTTAATGTTTCCCATGCGTATAATTTATCTTTAACAAAAGTTCCAGTTTGCTTGTTCCCTTTATGTGTCTTTCTTACATGCCCAATCAGGTATTTTAGGTTGCAGGTAATTCAAGAGTTTGCTTTTAATAGAATTTTGTTTTTCATGTGTAATCGTGTACTGATGTTTCAGAGAAAAATGGCCCATCAGAGATGCAGGGAGCAAGCAAAAGCAAGACGAGTGCTTCTGACCCAGGCACAGGAAATTTTGAGAAAGAACAAGAATTGGTGTGTAGTGGCCATTTGAGTGGGAAACTTAAACTGGATTAATTGCTAAGATGGTTGCAGAAATAATGAAACTGATGATGCTTATTTGCAGAAAGGAATGGCATTGTCACCTGGAAAAGGTGAATTAAGCTGTGATCAGAAAGACGAATCATTCATGGGAGCTGCCCCTATGTTCCAAAATCTGTATCACCGCTACAATGAGAATTTCTACTCGGAGCAGGAAAGGCAGATTCTGACATGTTTTCGGGATTGTCTTGGAAAACTTGTTACTTCTGGAACAATAAAAGGTAAATACTGCATCCCTAGTTCATGTCCCTCACCCATTACAGAATACATGTTTTACTCTTTAAAGCAACAGGAAGTCAAAAGTTTTCCATCAATGGAAATATGCCCATCAATGGTTTACAGTATTTGGGAAAGTGGTGAGAATTTGAAAACCATTTCTTCAAGCTCTTAGTGAACACGAAAACGAACATCAAGAATGCACTTGCTCAGAGAGTAATTATAAATTAAAGAGCGAGTGAGGAATAAAAAAGACTATTTACATTGAAAGAGTGCTGGCACTTTTCTATGAGGAGAATTCCTTTTAGACAAATCCCGGTTGCTAGCTTGACCCACTACTTCAACTCCCACCTGAAACACAAAATGCAAGAGCGTTGTATCTCTATATAGTTCATGACCCACTACTTCAACTCCCACCTGAAACACAAAATGCAAGAGCGTTGTATCTCTATATAGTTATCTGAATTTACAGCCGAAATCATTCTGTTATGACCTTTCTACTCCCACACAGTCTGATGTTATTTCTTAGTGACAATCCTTGAAATCAAAATTTGGGGATGGTCTTATCTCTCTACCAAGACATAGGATGCATTTCCGGGAATGTTGCTGTGACATTTTGGTTGCAACTTTTTTGCTTACTGAACACTTTTGTAATCCAAGTTAGTTTTTCTCTCAATTAATTTAAACCCGCGAAATGATGCTAATTTTCCCCTCTGGTTTTGCACTTCTGAGATAAATTGCTTTGATCAGCTAGAATGATGTCAGAGAATCAGGCACCCAGGACTGAAATCTGACCCAAACATGGAATTTCAATGCTATACTGAAAGCTCAGGATGGAGATAGTGCTGAAGCATCGCCTACATCAAGCAAGGTTGCTGTTACCATTGCCACTGGAAGTGGTATATCTCTTGCACACAATCATAATCTGACTAAACTTCACCATATCCATTCTTACATTCATCTTGTTCAACATACAATCTTAATGGAGCCCAACATTCAGTAGGCCTGCGCATGTTCTTCAGAAAGAAATGGATTCTTTTTCCTTTTGTTGGGATTTAATTGAATTCCTTTGGTTGGTATCTAAATTTTTAACGTACAATAATTTAATTGAATTCCTACATTTTAAAAAAATGCTAATGCGATAAAATTAGTAATTGTGAAAATTTGATAAAATTTAATTCAATTTGTTTTTTTTTTACTTTAAAATATTTATAAAAAAAATTAATTCAATTCTTTCATTTAAAATTATGTACCAAACAAGAGATCAAATCACTGATTAATTACTAGATCAATGTAACTAAATTCTATTCTTAGAATTGAATTAAATTCTATAAAAAAAATTCCAAACAAGGTGATTGATAGCAAAAGTTTGAATGTAGAATCCAACATTACCCTGAATGTTGCGCTTTTTGCTTGTATAACAATAATAAAAGAAATTGTTCAGAAAATAAATAAAAAAAAAGATATGATATTCCATTTTTATCTTTTTTAATAATTTCTAAACGGTCAACCGTCACGTCACGTGTTTAATCGGAAGCCGCCCATCAAAATAAACCTATTTTTATTCATTTTGCTTAAAAAAAGAGAGAGAGAGAGAGAGAGAGAGACAATAGGGATGAGGTTGGAACTTGGAATACTGGTCAAAAACGCAAAGTTCCTAAAACCGCGTCGACAGCCAAACAACCGACCTTCCCCGATAGGATTAATCTTGGCTGCTGATCTCCCCCCTAACCGTCAAATCATAGCCATCCATCTTATCAGACCATCTCTATAAGTAACCCGCCCACAGCTTGTATCGTTCGCGGATTAGCGGCCTCTTGTTCGACGAAATCTCTAGATCGTAGCAGGTCTTAGCAGTCTTATTTATTCATCTTTTGCTTCTCATCCTAACCAGTTATGAAAATTTCGTGTCTTTTGAAAGCTTCAAGAATTTTGAATTTTTCTCTGTGTGTTCTTCTGTAACGATAACTTTCTTTCGATTCTTAGTTTTGATTGGTTTGAGCAATTGCAATTTATTTAATTGTGAGGGGTGAGGGGAGGAGGATCTACGATTGACTCGAGGATCTAATAAGTTGAATTTAGTTTAAGATAAAACGTTACGACGAGAAAAGATTCATGTAGTTCATTCCCCTTAAATTTGGAATTAAGGGTTTGAAGGGTAGAGACAATTTTAGCGATCTTTTACCTTTTTGCCTGTATGGTTTTTTTTAGCAATCACCGATTTATGTGTCTCTTAAGGTATTGACATGTTTATTTATTTGAATTATATGTAAAAAAAGAAAATTGTCTCTGTATTTTTTTTAATTATTATTATTTTCTTGATTTGATCTTGTTAAGTGTTTTCTTGTTTGTTTGTTTGTTTTACCTAAAGATTATGTCTTTGGTGTTGCCTTCCTATTTTTGATGAATGTGTTGTGTTCTGAATTCTAAATTAAAGCCACAATTGGAGACTTAATTTCTTTTTTTTTTTTTTTTTTAATTGTTTTCAGGGTAGTCCTTGCCTGTGTTTGTGATATATATACGGAGAAAATTTTGTGAGGGAGTACTTCGTGCAATATCTGTTGTTTGATCTTTCTTCTTTCTCAATTATGCTTGTGGGATTCTCTTCTTTGAGGTGAAATTATTGACAAATTTGACATTCTGTATGTCCAGGGCTGATTTAGTGTCTAATGGAATACATGGAGCGAGATTTATTGGGGAGTAATCAAAGAAGTATCTTTTCCCTTCCCACTCTTACAATGTCAACTATACCTGTTATCATCTGGGTTTCTTAAGCAATTGTCTTGTTGTTCTTACGTAGGCAGATGGTAGCTAAACACATGGGAGAATGTCTGTTTGGCTTGATGTCTTTGATATCTTCCCTTTGTCATGTTATTCAGACGTGATATTGATTAGAAGTTGCTGTTCTCTGAGGATCTAACAAGAATATGAGACTTAGCTAACCCATGTGGTGCTCTTTCATTTGGGCATGGGGGTGTGGAGACTGAGGATTAGCCCAATGTCCTTTCAAGCCAAGACAAGCAATGGGTTGTAGATATTTAATCGCAGGGTAAAATTGACTACTCAAGTTTTCCTCCAGTAAAGTTGTTGTCAGCTTAAGCAAGAGTTCAATTTTGTTCTTCTAACAATGGCTGCTGGATCTGCATTTTCCCTGTTATTTCTTTCACTGTCTGAAAAATTTTGGATCAGATTCTGTTCCTGCGCCAGATATTTGACTAGGACTATCTTCATAATGGAGCACTTTATACTCTATCCAATTAGCATGCAGCTTGAACTTGTAAGGAAGATAAAGAAAATTCTCTCAACCTTTAGATTTTGGCTTCTTCAACTGTCTGAGAACTGAGATTTGCCAGATCACTCTTCATAGCTTTTAATATTCTTTTACTCCCTTTGCATCAATTGATGGGTTGGAATTATTTCGTCTTTTGGATAAAGAGCTGATGGCCTTCCTCCTTTATTGATGTGCGTCAACATTCAAGAATTTGAATCTCTGTGTTCATTGTGGTGGATTTGTGATTATTCTCTTGACACGGTGCTCGAACATCTGCGTCTGGAATTATGGCATAGTTTTCTTGGATTATGGTGGCCTCGTTTTCGCTGTAAAATTTCATTCTTCAATTGGTTTTTCATTAATATTTTCTTGAATTTTTTCAATTATTTTCTTGTTTGTTTGCCCACTAGATGGGGTTTTTGAAACTGATGATTTCTTTGGTGTTGCTTTCCTGTTTTTGAGGAATGGGTTACATTCTGAATTCTGGACTAACACTACAATCTGAGACTTGAGTGAGTGTTTATTCAGGGTATTCCTTTTTAGTGTGTGTAAGATATACCAAAAAAACTTTGTGAGGGAGTTCTTAATGCAATATCTATTGTTAACTGACCTATCTTTTTCTCAATTATATTTGTGGCTTCTTGTCTTTGTGTCTGAAGTAACTGACAGTTTTAATTGTCTGTATCTCCAGGGTTGCTTTAGTGTCTAATGAAATATATGGACCAAGATCAATTAGGCAGTAATCAAAGATGCATCTTTTGTCTCCTGAGTCTTACAATGTCAACTGTACTTCCTTTCCTCTGGGATTTGTATACAATCACCCTGTTGTTCTTATGTAGACTTGTGTTATGACTTCTCCAGCAAATGATATCTACTGTTCAGATGGTATATCAGAATCCATGGGAGAATTTCTTTTTGGTTTGATATTTCTGATATCTTCCTTTTTTCATGTTCTTTGGATGTGACATTACTTAGAAGCTGCTGTTCTCTGAGGATCTGACAACAGTATGTGGCCTGGCTAACCCACTGGCCCCTTTTTTGGTTGGGGCTTGGGAGTCTATGGACTGTTGATTGGACCAATGTTCATTCAAGCCAAAACAAGCAATGACTTGTCAGTATTAAATCAAAGATCAGGGGTTAATCTGGTAAAATGTTCTTCGGTAAAGGTTTTGCAAGCCGGGCAAGATTTCAATTCTGGTATTTGACAATGGGGGTTCCGTCGCCATTTTCCCTGTGTTTCCACAGTGTCTGAAAATATTTGCATCAGATTCCCTTTCTGCTGTGGACACTTGAAATGCACCATCTACATATTGAATTACTCTATGCTTTATGTAACTAGCATGCAGCATGAAATTATTGAGAAGATTACAAAAATTCTCCCAACCATTAGATTTTGGCTCCTTCAACTGTTTGAGAACTGCAAGCAGCTGTATTACATCTTATGTTCTCTTGTATCGATCATCTAGTTGAAATTATCTGCGGTCTTTTGGATGTGAGCTGATGGAAGAGATTTTACCTTCTTTACTGGTGTGCACCAAAACTCAAGAATTTGAACCTTTGTGCTCGATGTGATAGATTTGTGACAATTTGCTTGGCAATGGTGCTTGATTTTTGGTGATCACTTTTCAGATGGAATGGGAAAGACAGTGTGAGAGATATGGTGAAAGATCAAGGGTGCTTAACGCAATGCCTTTTGTTTGCTCTTTCTTTCTTTATTACCTTGTTGGCTTCTCTGCTTTGAGGTTGAAGTTATTAAAAGGACCAAATGGTATCTTTTGTCTCTTGCATCTTGCTACATCAGGTGTACTTCCTTTCATTTAGGGTTAAGCTATTCCCCGTTTGGTTTATGTGGGCTTGCACCATCAATTTTTCAGCAGGTGATATCTACTGTATGTTGACAGATGGTTGCAGAACTTCCTTTCATTTAGGGTTAAGCTATTCCCCGTTTGGTTTATGTGGGCTTGCATCATCAATTTTTTCAGCAGGTGATATCTATTGTATGCTGACAGATGGTTGCAGAACTCACTGGATAATTTCCATTTGTTTTGTTATTTCTCCTTTGCCTTCTTGTTTGGATTTAATATTTGCTTATATATGGTAGTCCTCTGAGCATCCTCTGAGCATCCAATAGGAGTATGTGACATGGCTTACAGATGTGGTGCCTTTTGGTTTGGAGTGGGTGTGGAAACTGAGGATTGAGGCAATGTTCATTCAAGCAAAGAAAAGCAATGCTTTTTGCAGGATTTAAATGGATAATCAGGGTTTGAATTAGTCGTGTGTTCTCTAGTCAAAAGATTTGCAAGCTTAAGCAAGATTCCAAATTTGGTTTATGACAATGGTTTGCTGGATCTGCATTTTGCGATCTGCATTTTGCCTTCTTGCACTGTGACAATTTTTGCATCAGATTCTCTTCCTGCTGTGGACACCTGGCAAAAACTATTTACATATTGGAAAACTTTATACTATATCCAGTTGGCATGCAGCTTGAGATTATGGCAAGATTATGAATGTATTCTTAATTCTATTGCCTTCTTCAACAGTTCAACTGTCTTAAATTTGAGATTTGTTGGATTCCCTTTATAGGGCAATTATATTTTATAATCCTTTTTTATTGATCAATGGGTCTGAATTATTTTGGGTCCTTTGGATAAGAGCTGATGTAGGAGGCTTTTCATTCTTTACTTGTGGGCGTCAGCATTCAAGCAGTTGAATCTTTGTGTCTGGTGTGTTGGATTTGTGATGTTTCTGTTGATCTTTAGTGATCTGCTTTGATATAAGGATTGGAATTAGCAGATTTACCTATTGTTATTTGGCCTTGATTTTTCTTATGGAAGGAAAAGACATTAGCCATTGCCCTTCATTTGCTTTCAGGATTTGTGTAGCTTCTACATAAGTGAAAAACATGGCTTGGTTTTCAAAATTGATGATGCTTTTAGCTATGGTAATGACTAAGAGCTCCACTGACCTTGTGTTTCTGTTGCTTTAATGTTTTTGAACAAGTTATATTATTGATTAAAACTAGAATCTGAGCCTTATTTGCTTTGCTTCCAGGTCATTTCCAGCATTTCTGAAATATACACACAAACGTCGTGGAACCATATTCATATATCTTCAGGGGCTGCTTAATTCAATGCCCCTAATATTGGACCTTTCTTTTTCACTAGTACATTTGAGGCTGCTTTTCTTTTGAAGTTGAAGTTATCATCAACTGATTTTCAATTTAATATGTTTCCAGGCTCTTGTAGTGCCTTCTGAAGTAAATATATGGATTAAGAGTAATCTGTGAGTAATTAAAGCAGTGTCCCTGGTTTATTGATTCATGCTATGTCAAGCTCCTTTTCATTTAGAGTGTTAAGCAATATCTTGTCATTTTGATGTAGGCTTGCTTTATGCCATTCCAGAACATGACTCTGCTGTAAGCTGACATGGTGGCAGAAGCCATTAGATAATTGTTATCTGGTTTGATATTTTCTCTCTGTTTCGAACTTTTTTTAGCTCAGAGGTTGCAGTTCATTTGGGGTCAATCACAAGATGTGACTTAGAATATTGATGTGTTTTATTGTCAGGGGGAGTGTCCAACTTTAAAGGGAAAAACCTTCATGAGCATGGTTGGAAAAAGTGGGAGAGGGTTGAGCAATATTCTGGTGTCCTTTTGTATGCTTCTCTTGTAACTTTCTTACTTTCTGTATGTAATGCATTTTGACTGATGGTAGCTTTCTTCTTTGGATAGTGGGGTTGGGAGACCAAGGATCAGTCTAGTGTTTCATTCAATCGAAGATAAGCACTGTATGGCGGATTCTAAATGGATATTCCAGTGCTAAATGTGCTGAACTGTTCCTCAGATAAAGCTTTTACATGCTTAGGGCAAGCCTTCAGTTTCTGCTTATCACAATTGGTGTGCTGGACTTGCATTTTGCCTTGTTTTACAGTGCAGTGTCTTTTTGCATCAGATTCTCTTACTGCTGTATGTGCTTCACAGAACCTATCAACATATTGAAGAGCTCTATTTTTTATGCAACTAGCAAGCAGCTAAAATTATAGGCATATTATGGAGGCTATCTTTAACTGTTAGATGTTAGCTCTTCAACGCCGTCTGAGAACTAAGATTGGAATTTGTGTTCACCACAATGGATCTGTGATGGTTGTCTTGACATGATGCTTGATCTTCATTGGTAACCTTTGGTGTCAAGATTGGAATTAAAAGATTTACTCTTGGTCACTTTGCCTTGATTTTTGTCATGAAGTGCATGCAAAATTGTGGCTCATTGTCCACCATTTGCATCCATGGGTTTTTAAGGCTTAAAGTCTGTGGCCACAGAGCCCAATTGAAGAAGCATGGGTTTGTTGTTTTGATATTGTGTTGCCTCCATATGTTTAACAAATGAGGTACTTTCTGGGGAAAAATGAGATTGTGAGCCATACTGGCATTTTTTTTCAGGGGTTGGAATAAAATGGGTAAGATTTCATCAAGTCATACGTGGACAGAGTATCTTCTGGGCTACTCAGAGCAATGGCTACCATTTGAACCTTGTTTTTGGTACATTAAATTTGTGGTTGCTTCTCCTTGAAGTTGACATCATGAACCAATTTTCAATTTTATTTACTTAAAGAAGGGTCCCTGCACTGAATTGGACATATGGACAAAGAGCAATCCAGGAATGATTAAAGCAGTATCTCTTCTCTCAATTGTTTCTTTCTCAAGATGCTTTTAATTTTGAGCTGTTAAGCAAGCACTGTCTTGTTGTTTCTATGTGCCCTTGGCAGCCTTTTCAGCATGGTGGAAATCATTTGCTATCTGTTTGATCTTCTCCCATTGACTTCTGTTTTGGATTTTATGCTGCTTATCAATTGCAGCCCTTTGGAGGTCCAATCACAGAAGTGACTTGGATGATCGATATGTAGGGTTTCCTAACTTCGAAGTGATTGATACCTAGTGTATGCTGACTGATTGGGACTTTGTTCTTGGGGTGTGGGTGTGGAGGACTAATGATCAGTCAGTGTTCATTCAAGCAAAGATGAGCAACAATCAGTGGATACTGAATCAAGGGTTAAATTAGCCAAATGTCCTTTTGGTAAAGCTTCTGCGAACTTATAACAGGCTTTCAATTTGGGTCTATGACAATGGGTGTGCTGGACTTGCATTTTGTCTTGTATTTCTTGTACATTGCAGAAAGTATCTTGTCAGAAGCTCTTACTGACATGCACCCTTGACAGGAACTATGCACATGCTGAAGCTTTCTATGCTTTTATGCAACTAGCTGGCAACTTAAATTTCTTGGAATATTGTGAAAATTCTCTGATGGCTAGATTTTGGCATCTTCAGTTCTTTTTCTTGGATCTCTATTTACATCTTCAGTATAGATTATACAGCTAATGTGTTGATTAATGTTTCAAATTATTTTAGATCCTTCTAGATGACAGCAAGTGATTTTCCTCCATTCCTGGTATGTGTTGACATTCAAGCATTTTAATCTGTGCATTCAATGCAATGAATCTGTGACAATTCTCTTGAGATGGTGCCTGATTTTCTGTGATAACCTTTGATGTCTGGGTTGGATTTGAAATACTCTACTCATTTGGCCTTGATTTTTCTTTTGACTGGCAGAGAATTGTGGGCATTTCTCACTGCTTGCATCTACGTTTTTCTAATCTTTGTGTGTGCTCTCAGGGAACCTAAGTGGAAAAGCATGACCTGGATTTTGGAATTATGATGTCATCAGGAATGACAACGGCTAAGACATTCTCTAACATTGTCCTTCTATTTCTCCTCATGTCTCTAATGAATAAGTTTGTTATGGGGCAAAAGTGGAATCTGATCTGTAGTTGCTTTTTTTCCATTCTTCATTCCAGTGTTTCTGAAAGACATGTAAAACTTCTTAATGGAGTCATATTTGGATGGAATATTGGTAGGGAGCACTTAATGCAGTGCCTACTATTTGTTTGTTCTTTTTTCTCCATTATGAATGTGGCTGCTTTGCTTTGAAGTTGAAGTTATCAACTCTTTTTCAATTTTATGTACTTCCAGGGTCCCCAGAGTGTCTTGTGAAATATGTGAACTAAGAGTATTCAGGGAGTAATCAAAGCAGTATCTCTTGTCTCTTGACTCTTGGCTGTATTCTTAGCTGCTTTTCATTTAAGACTTAAGCATTGTCTTCTTGTTTCTATGTAGGCTTGCTTTATGCCATTCCAACCTATGATTTTAATGTAAGCTGACATATCATGGCAGAAACCTTTTTGTCATCTGGTTTGATCTTTTCCCTTTGTCATCTGTTTTGGATTTTATGTTGCTTAGAAGCTGCAGTATTTTGGGGGCCAATCACAATGGAGTTAGATAGCTGATGAATTGGGCATCTCTATGTATCTGTGTCTGCATATTCTAGCCAGTATGCCATGTTGAATCTATATAGTTTGCCATATTTTATTTAATTTTTGCCCTTTCCTCTGTAGTTTTGGACCTCTTGTTCATCACAGAGTTTACTTTGGTCTCCACTTTATTGGATGAATCCATGGGAATTTTCTAATTAGATTTGGATATTTCATATGAAATTCATGCTTATGGTTTTATTTCTTAAATACCGTGGAACTAGAAAGGGTGTGACTTGCTTTTGCATTTGTGCTGATTGGCTTTGAGTGTCAATAGCTGAACCTCATGGATCAACTTTTCAATTTTACTGCAGAGGGGAAGTGCTCAAAAATTTTTTAGTTGAAGATCACTGAGAGTTATGCAGCAATTTATTTGTAAATAAATAATTTAGTCAGTCAAACATTTGTTGAATGGAATTGAAAAATACAGTGATATTGAGCTCTCTGGTGGGTTTTAGATAGCTGACCAACCACGTAGTCATGATGAAGGTAATTAGTCTTTTGGTGGAAACTAAAAAATATCTGTAGGCTGTCCGACAATTGGATCCACGGTTTGTTTTAAGGCATTTGGTTCTGGTTGATTTTGTTACTTTGAAATGTGGGTAGTGTTTTTTTCTCCCTTTTCTTGTTTAATTAGCCAAATGTCAAAATCTTGGTGTGCTCTCCATCATAGATTGTTTTCTGCATGTGTATCATGTTTTGTTGTGGTGTGTGTGTGTGTGTGTTTTGAGTAGTAGTATTTTTTGTGTATATGACTGACTGCTCCATGTGAACCTGTTCAATGTGTTTTGTTGTGTGGTTGTGTGTGTAACTCCGCCTGTGTGGTGTGATGCACGATACACAGCCGGTCCCAAGCCCGGATAAAAGGAGGAGGGACAACAAGTGCGGTCCACTTTAAACTTGTTACCATGGAATGCGGGTTCTCCCCATATCTCTTATCTCTGATGAATATGGATGGCCTCTTCACACTCATCTTCTCTTCTCTCAGGATGGTTGTTAGTTTGTTTTCATATTGGATTTATAATTTTGTTCCAATGGTTGATTTAATGCCTACCCTTTGGATATCTATTGTTGGGATTGTATCTTGAGGTCTTCTGGAATTTTGGGTTGTCAAAAATGGTTCTTGTTGGTCAAGGAAGTGGGAACTGGGTTTGAAAGTGGATATTGATGGGGAGACAATTAGTTTCTTTCTAGCATTAGTTGGTATAAGCAAAGAAGAAAAGATCACCACCAATGTGAGAGTCATAGCAGTAGCAAGTTAAAACGATATGATCTTTTCTTTTTTAATTTTTATCAACATGGTCTTTTCTATTCTATTTATGATCTTTTGTAGTCTACATTTAGAAATGGCATATAACCTAATGACCAAGTTGAAAATTTTGAGTCAGTTAGAGTAAGCTGGTGTGTCTTCCTTTCCATCTCTTAGCTGCCAAGGGGCCTGCAGTTTGGAGGTTGAACATTCTGTTAAGGTAACGTTTTTGGTTTAGTTATTGAATGATTAAATTTATTGTTTATGGATTATTTATATGATATAATAATAAGTTATCTAACTCTTAATTTTAAATTTATTGTTATTATTATTTTTGTTCAAGACATATCAACTAGAATTATTAGATACAAACCATGAGAGGTTAGTCAAATAAATCAGGAAAAGCAGATGAAAAAATAAAGATATTTTAATTTATATTTGAAAAATAATTAAATAAAATTAAAATTAAATAATTTAATTATTAAAATGTTTAAAAATAATAAATTAATACTAAATATATAAAAATAAATTATAAAAATTAAAATTAAATCAAATATTTACAAATTTTTATAATTAAACAAATATTGTCACATAAACATTTTATTGATTTTTTTAGTTTTAATAATATTAACATATATATTAATATAAGTTCTAAATTCACATTTGATAAATATAATAAAATTTATTAAATAAATTCCAAAATTAATTAAATTTTGATACATAAATATTTTTTATTTAAAATTATTAATTTTGGCTCAAATTTAGTGATATTAATATTAATATAACATATAGAGGTAAAGATAAATAATGTTTGGTTCATGCATACGCGTTGGCATGCCCATAGAAAAGCTCAGCTTAACCATCGGCAGAATTGCTGCAAGCATTATCTTCTTAGACTGTTATAACAAAACTTTGAAACAACTATCTCTTCTGATAATTGGTCAGACAAATTTCAGTATGAACTTGCACTGCATCATCATCTACTGCTATAAACAATAACACACAAATTACTTGGGGATGGTTATATGTGCTAAACATAAACCATACCTTTCCTTGATACAATTTTTCAGTTGTTGCAAGCATAGCCATGTGCCTAAAATGTACAGTCTGCACAGATAGCACAAGATCCCTTTGCCCATCAATTAATCATCACTTCCCAGGATTGCTCTGATAACCACAAAGCAGAAACATCGGACAATGATCATGCTAGTAGATACTTTCATCAGTCGGGGTTCAGGTACCGAACACTTGTTTGAGATGCATACAGAAAACCAAAATAGAACATCCGGAGTTCGTGAAACATGACCAGTAATAATGGGAGTGAGCACACAGCGTGGGAAGATAAGCATTAAACCTCAATCATTCATGCTAGGTAGATCGGAATGCCATTGTAGGCTAAAAGTGATGGTTCCTGATGGAGGAGTTGGCTGTGAATCCACGAGGGCATCTAAGCTAAGAGGCCCTTTGACATCTTCATCCCTTTTGAAATTTTCAATTTTTATCCCTTTCAAGTAATGCCGCCAACACTTGATGTGATTGGAGGTGCAACAGTTGACGTGCCTCTGCACGAGCTCATCAAAGAACCACTGAAATTCAAGGGAAAGATGGTATTACGGCCAATATGAGAGCAATTGTGAACCCTAATATGTCAATAAAACAAACAGTTACAGCATACCATTAGGCTACCACTCAAAACAGATGAAGTGTACATAATTAGGCCACAAGTCAACCTTACCTTATAAAAATGGACCTCATCAAGAGGATTTACAAGCACGGACAAATTCTTTGGGTAACAGACCCAGAGAAGATAATCCAAAAAAGCTTGATAATTTGACACTGGTGACACAACCAACAAGAACACATTCTCAACTTCACAGGGGAGAGAAGGTGAGTTTTCTCTCAATCCATGAAGATCAGGTAGATCCTACATAACCAGCAACAGAAGGTAAACAAGAGTCATAGCATACCCTTGACCAAACAAAAAGAAAATTTACATTATTAATCTGATATGGCCAGCAGACATACCTTGCTGCTAATGATAGACAAACCCAATTTTGCGACCGGGTTGGTGGTTCTAAGAAATTCTTGTACCTTAAGGTACCAATGTGTGTCGGATGCATCATGACAGATAAAATCAACAAACCACTTACATGGAGCATTTATTGAGTAAGTACGAGGAACTTTACAACTCCTGTAACTGAACTGGAGTAGATTTGGAGTATCAATTTCAACATCCTCCAATTGAGTGTTATGCAAAAGGGTCAATGACTTGAGTTGTTCGCTTGAAATCTTAACCTTTCCTAGGTAAGCACAGTGATGCACAACCAAATGCTCAAGCAGAGAAAACATTGAGATGAGGTTGTGAAACTCCTGGTCAGCAATCTTAACACATAACAAATGTAAAGATCTCAAATTTGTGCATTCTACCATATCGATCATGCATGGTTCAGTGCCTATACCAGTGTGTAGAATAAAAGTCTGAAGACTTGGAGCTGCAATTTTGATGCTTTCAAGATCTTTTACAACCATGCAGATATTCTTGAGTTTGACAAGTTTGGAAAGATCAAAACATTTCAGGCCCCAACAGTTAAGAAGAGACAAGTTCTCAAGCAAAGGGCATTCCTCGGTAAGCTTCTGGATCATCTCCTCATTTACATGGACATGGTCGAGTGACAAATTCTCAAGAAACTGCAACTGTATGTTATACCTAGCAAAGGGCTGCATCCAACTACAACCACATATGTCCAAATTGCTGATGCATTTAGCAGAAAGAACTGTTTCAGGCACAGTGTAAGTTCCATCTTCATCTGTTTTGACACGGAGAATGAACTCTCTGACCCCACATTCTATGGCCAATTCTATCCATTTGTCAACCGTAGAACACAATTCAGAACCAATGAGGCTAATGGAAAGCTTAAACTTCTTCATACGAAAGTTCAACCTGCTAAAACGCTGCAGGGAATCATCACCAAACTTTGTGAAGTTTCCTATGGATTCAGAAAATTGTTCCCGTTCGGTATGTGAAAAATGTTTGGGACATATAGAGGCCAAATCTTGTCCCACAAAGTACAATTGATCAAACTCCAGAATAGGGTATGATTCCCACAAGCGGTACCATGTCTTGGAAAAAACACTAGTTTGAACTACCTCCTTTGCTGAGAGGTGAGACATGATGTGATGGATTACAAATGGAGGTAAACCTGAGATCCTATCAATAGCTTTTGTCTCCTCATCCATTCGGTCAATGCTTCCGATCTGTATGCTGATGAGGTTAGACATGGAAATGGTGAAAAATGATGATTTAGTTGCAAGCATACTAAGCTATTTTTCTCGGCTCTGACAAAAGGAAAAAGGCAACAAGGTGCCCACTTTGAACCAGAAACAGAAACAAGCACAAGATTCTGTAACCCGCATAATAAATAATGATGATTAGTCGCAAGCATGCTATGCCATTTTTCCTGTTTTGATAAAACGAAAGGCCAGAAAAAGGTGTCCACTTTCAACCAGAAACAGAAAAACAAGAAACACATGTTGTAACCCACATGATAAAAATTCAACCTTTTCAAGCAAACAAACCAAATAACACCTTCCCTTCCTTCTCTAGTCATGTGAATTCGAGTGAAACTAAACACTTCATTAATCCATTTCATTAAACCCCATTTCAAGAAAACCCTCTAGCTAACAATATTCATTAACAACTCAGAAAATTTGCTTACACAAGAACACAGAGGCAGATGCATAGAAAAAGACCGTACCTTTTCTGATCAGTTGATGATTTCCTTACAAACCCACCTAGCCAGTGATGACTTCGACTAAATGGAGGTTGCTTAGACGATTTGGTTCATGGGATATGATATTGTAGCGATCTAAAGAATTTTAGCTGGTTTTTGGGTGGCGATGACAATGGTGGTTCGTTGTAATTGAAGCAGAGGTGGTGGCGGTGATTGGTCGTCTCATGGTGTGCCAGCTCGTGCCATGACCATTTGACCTACACAGTTTTTTGGGGGAGAAGAAAATAATTGCCAGGAAAAGAACTGTGTGTTCAGGTAAGTATGATTACCTGACAAATCGTTTTTTTGGTTGGTCCACGTTCTGGTTGCTGGTTCTTCAATTAACAAAGATATTAACCGAAAAAAAAAAAAAACAAACAAACAAAGACAAATTGTTTCCTTGTTAAAAAACAGTAATTATCCTTGCTAGCACCCAAAAAAAAAAAAAAAATCATTGTTTGGTTTAATTTTTCCTCAAAAAAGATTAAAAAAAAAGTATTCCTTGTTGGTGCCTCCAACAAGCAGTTTGTTATTATATCTGACGA
Organism: Bruguiera parviflora; assembly: GCA_019804595.1. Taxonomy (NCBI): domain Eukaryota; kingdom Viridiplantae; phylum Streptophyta; class Magnoliopsida; order Malpighiales; family Rhizophoraceae; genus Bruguiera; species Bruguiera parviflora. The sequence continues at coordinate 9,761,591 of CM034051.1, read as the reverse complement.
ATCTAAAAAAATTTTCAGAAGTATATATATATAATTTTACACTTTTTATGAATTTTCGTATTTTAAAAATTTTAGATTATTTATTATTTTTTAATATTACATATTTTTTATATCAAATTTTGTAAAATTATTTAAGCATTCATTTCACACGCAATAATATAATTAATTTTTTATAATATTTTATTATTAAAACTTTTTGTTGTTGTAATTCTTACGAATGCTAGAATGAAAACTAATTTCAAAAGCAATGTATTTATTTATATATAATATGTTTAATCGTCTTGCGTAAAATTATTAATTTTTTTCTAAGTATAAAATTTCAATATATAATGTAACTAGTAATTCAATTATCAATTTTTATGAAATTTATTGAAGAAATTCAATTAGACAATATGAAAAAAATTGAATGAGTTTTTACTTATAAAAAATGAAATAATTTATATAGATAAATAAATAAAAGTAAAGAATGTAGACCAAAACTCTGCTCCCTACACAGGCTTATGCTTCGATATTTAAGTGTTCATGTCGGACTTCACTCATTGGAAGGTTGACTCCCACCCTAGAAATGAAAAGATAACAACTGGAAAACTATTAGAGAAGTATGAAGGGCAATGCATATGAGCTTCCGAAGCCAAAACCAAATGTAAGCTCGTGTCCATCAATGAAGAGAAATGTAAATCTCTTCTTTTCTACCCTGGCTAAAAATCCTGTTATGTACCAAAAAAACGCATTTTTTTTTCTACTTCACAGAATTCTTTGCAAAGGAATTTTCCCTATCGTTTTAAAGTCAGCAAAATAGGAATTTGTAAAAATAAAAAAGTCGGTTAAGGAGTTAAGTCATTTTCCCTCATGAGAGTTTTGACCAAATTTTGCATCTCCAACAGAAGGAATGGGACAGTCTTATGCTTTATGAGGTTTGGAACTATTGATGAATGTAGTGGTTGTAGAACCTTTTTTATTTTTTATTTTTTTTTATTCAAACATACAGAAGACTTTTGTAGATGTGGAATTTGGGGTTGTGGGTGTATGTGGGCAAAAATCTCTACAACTATCATTGAAGAAGGAAGAAGATGGGTCTAGACTGGAGGTGGCCATGAAAAGCTTGTTTGCTTGTGATGGCTTGACCTCAATCAAGGACAATGTACTGTATTTACATGGAAACAGAATATGTGTGCATAATGCAACTGAGCCAATAGACAAAGAAGGCAACTAATAAGACACAGTACAATGATGAAGATGTTGCCAATCTCTTGCAAATTTTATGCCATGTCTCAATCCATTCCTTCATCAGATACACTGACTCCAATTAGTGGATCGTAAACATAGTAACAGTTAATCAAACAGAACTTAAATACCTTTTATGACAACATGCAACGGTTTGCACTCACGGTTTCAGACTTCCATTATTTGGAAGGAACTCTTCAAGTACATGTTAAGTTCCTCCTTTTGCCAAGCATGTTGTCTGATTCCTCAATGATCTTATTTTCTTCTGACACCCAAATTCTTCGAGAGGTATGTAGATTTGAACTCTCAGTCTCTCATCACCAAACCCCTTTAAGAGATTGAATTAGTCATCCACCTAAAGTCCCACTTATTATTTAGCACTTGAACAATTCCTAACACCAATTTCATCCCAAAATCAGAGAATGGAAGATCGAATTAAAGTGGAAGCATTTGCTAAAAGACTAATTTGCTACCTTTATTTTGATAGGCAGAGAGAAGGAAAGATCGCCTTTACATTTCAATCCTCTCGAGCAAAGTCTTTCTTTCATGAAACCCAAGATCGTTGCTATCAATCTAGTTGCCACCCCTTTTGATGCACTTGTCAATATCCTTTTCCTCAACCAATCGTAGGTGGGCCGCTTCTCAAACGCCATCAATTATATTAATCTCACCAAAGCCAATCTTTCTTTTCGGCTTTCTATGTTGTCCCCCAAATGAGTTCTTCTAAAAATCCATGAGGCTTACCTCTAATGGGAAAAACTCGAAGCTTATGGAGAGTCCTGAAAAGGGTTGTTTTTCCATGGACAAGCAATGGTGGAGGAGGTAAGTTTGCAATAAAAGAAGCCATGTCTGCCAGAAGAAAACAAAAGGTTTGAGAGCAAAAGAAAATGGGCCTAAAAACAAAGAAAAGATCAAATCTTGAGAACTATGTTCATCAATGCGAGCACCCAACAGAAACAGGAGAAAGGAAAGCCAACATAACTTGGACTTCAAGAAGAAAATTGGGTTTCAGGAGTCTTGACCTCTTTGACTATGGGCAGAGAGAGAGAGATACTTCGCCACAGACATGCCCGAGGAGAGCGAGAACAACTTAGAACTAGGAGAAACGTACTCAGGGACAGGCGACTCTAGTTGACAAGCCAGTCAGAGTTTGTCGTGTCCTGTCTCCGGATCATCGGCTTTGCATTGTGTTGTGTATTGAAAAAATTAGCAAGACATTAAATTTGATTGTAAATTATAGATAATCTGTCTTTTATATATATATATATATATAATTGAACTTGTCATGTAAAAGTCTTATTTTTGTTTTTTTTTGGCACATGTTACAAAGGTGCTTTCAGAAGGACTTTCGGCAAGCAAAGTTTTGTAAGAAAATTGTTGACGATACTTTTATGTTTATATTCGTTGTATTCATCATTATAATTAAAGAAGATTATAAATATATAATGTCACATCAAGAATTTCAATGTATTCAACATTATAAATTAGAGCAATATGGCAATTATATGGGCCAACTAATTCATCCAAAGTAATGGGCCAATCGAATTCATGTTAAAATATATGGACTTACAAGGTTGCTTTTGTTTATGTTCGGATAGTTGTGGGCTTGACTTGGACATTGGGTTTTTCAAGTTCAAAGATTTTTTTTTCTGTGTGTTTTCAATTTTAAGTTTATTAGATATTCAATAAATTGAGTTTTAGATTATTCAATTACTTAAATTTAGTTAATTTTGAGTTATATATATCGGGTTGACTTTTTCAGTTATTACACCAGTTTTAGATGAACAGGTCATTTGTCAAACCTTTGCTAATTCTGAATACACCAGTTTTGGATGTCTCTTGAATTTATCTGGGGTCTTGCTTTTTGACCTTTTCACAGCAGTTTTCATGGCATAGAGGGCATTTGTTCTTGTGTGGTTAAGGAAATCTCACTTCTTTCTGTTCTTCTGCCCTGCTCTGAGTTTTCAGTTGCATTGCCTGAATTGGTTTCACCATCTGAGTTACCACATTCAGGTAGTAACTGTCATGACTGCTCTTTGATTTCTTTGATTCCTTGTAGGGTTTTCTTTTGAACGTGCCTTGATTTCACCTACGAAGACAACAAGAATCTTCCTCTAGGAAGGAAACACACGGCTGCATTGCGAAATAAGTTAACCTCGTCTCACTCATTTTGACAGGATGCTGAAGCTCATTTCTATATTCTCCCAACATATTAGGATGATCTTTTTTCATTAGATGGATATTTTATCATGGTCATATTATACATTAGGTTGTCTGTGTCCCTATGTATTTCTTTGATGACTATGGATAACTTTTACCATGAATGATACTTGTATTTACTTCTTTCCCTGAAATTGAATGATACTTTTTGAGAAGGCATTCTACCATTGGAAGACTGGTTAATTTCCTATTAAACTGAGGAAAACTTTTAGTTAAATACAGTCAAAATAGTAAGGCAAAAAATTTTGCAGCAGATTGCTTGCTGCTGCTGCATCTTACACTGAGCAGCAAGCAAGATGCTCAGTGCTGCTACAAGCCATCTCAATGAGTTTCAACACTGGTGCAGTAGAGACCAAAATTTCATTTCCATGTTTTATGCTGATAAAAGTGAGAGAGAATTGAGCGAATGAAAATGATTTCTTTGTGTATTAAATAGTAAAATATTGCACTATATATAAAAAAAAAATTAAAAAGTATAAAATAAATAAATAAATAAATTATTATAACTTGTATATAATTGTATGATAAATATTAAATACTAAAATTAAATAATATTATACCGAAATCTACTAAGTCCAAACATATGGCTTTATTAAGTTTTGAACTATTAATTGTTATATTCCCAACTTCGGAAGAGTAACCAAACTATTTGAGTTAAAAAGCTTTCCGTTGCGGGGCCTGACATGGGGTAGATGGCACCACACCAGGCTAAATACTTAGCTACTGGTCTTCTTTTGTAAATGGCTCTTATCCCAATTAAACTCTTCAGCCCAACTGCCAACCACATTGTCAATTCCACAATTTAGTAAGCACAATCAACAGAGAGGGCTCTTTCCATCTTCACACAATAAGCAATTTGGATTAACATGCATAGCCCTTCTATTGTAATCTGTCTTTTGTGCTTAACCTGCTCAGAATGCCAACTATAAGATAAATGTATGTCTTGTGATTGGACCAGCACCGGTTATCAGCTTAAACCAATACACCTCGACAGAAAATTTACCATTTTTTTTTTTTTATCTGGCAACTGTTCAACTTCATCTTCTCTTTGCTGGTTAAGTTCAATAACCCCACGAATGCTAACTTGAATGCCAGCAGACGAGATAAGCATATAATTGGCACTAAATTTTTTTTGACTTTTTTCAATATAATTATGTGCTTTTAAATTTTTTTATTTTACTTCTAAGCATTTGTATTTTGTTTCCGCGTGAGATTTTTTAAATGAAAAATATCAAATTGTTGACTTTATATATTGACTATAAGAACTTAAAAAAATTTCTAAAAATTTAAAATTCAATTAAAAAAATTTTCAGAGATTTAAAACTAATTTAAAATTTTAAATATATCAAAAGAGTGTATTTTTATTAATTTATAAATATTTATAGTTAGTATATATAATTAATAATTTGATTGTATTTTTTAAAAATTATTGTAAATTAAAATAAAAAATATCAACATTAAGAACTGAGATAAACAACTATAAAACTCCATTGTAAAAATTAAAAAGGTCCGAGACTAATTTCTAACATGCTCCGCCCACAAACTCTTCCCCAATTGCTCCCCCCTTTGATACAGCTTCTACATTGGCTGAAGATGAATGCCAGAGTTAGAACTGTTTCTGTGACAGTGCATTATAATAACTCTATAAGAATCATAAAGCTTGTTTCTTTTGAATGCCTTTCAAGCCAAGAAGTTTTAATTTCTTTGATTTCGCATATTTTTCATACTTATAGAGTGGAAAGGAAAATTTGAATCCAAATATTGCTGACAAGATAAGGGGGAAAAGTTCTCTTGTATCTACATGCTAAAATCCATCTAAATTATATCCAAGGCCAGGGAAACAAGCCTAAAAATTTTGGTGTTTTGTCTCCATTTGCTTTCTCTTATTAGTGTTCATTCAGTGATTTTGCATCCTAGCTCCCTAAGTTGAAAATTCTCTAGAAAAGTCACTAATTCCTGAAGTCATCCTTGGTGAAGCTGATTCATTATGTAATCAGAATCTTGAGGACTTACCAATAATGTAGACAGTGAAATAAGTTTCTTGGGTTTGTTACACTGAATGCAAATGTAAATTGAGTCTAATCACGAGGGAATAATTTTCCGCATAAACTTGATGCGGCTGCAATGGTTTGACTTGAACTTAATTTTGTACTTTCCAGGCCATAGCCTTCTTTTTCTTTTTTTTTTTCTCTTCTTTGCTTATGAAGTAAAACTTCATTAATCTGCATTACTATTCTTAGATGTTGTGAAGAAACGTCAGAGTTGCTTCTTCATTACGAATTAGGAGATTTGTGATGTAATGCATTGCGTCTATTGTGATACTTGTGGACAAGGGGCTCTTTTCCTGATGTCTATACTTTGTTTGATTATTTTATGCGCGATTGGTTTCACGCTTCCGACTTGCTATCTACTCATTGATTGCTTATCAGTTGCCATCTCCTCTGTGGGAAACCACAGATTGATATATTGTATCTGCATTTATCTGGCTAGATTTTCCACGAGAATCTTTCTTTTCCCTTAAGTAATATCTAGTTAGGCACGCCTGATATGGTTAAGATCATGGGATGACTGGTCGTCATGAGTATTTGCAAACGCGTTTTCTGCGTTACTCCAACTTGCATTGCTTCATTAAAAGTGGCAGGGACCTGCATGCATGTGTTAGTTGTGGACTGGTAGTTATTTTAACTCGTCATCGTTGTAGAGATGAACTACTCAAAGGATATGCATGCAGTTTGGTGTTGAATGAATGCTTTTACCTGTATTATTGGATTTTCCTTCGTATTGTTAAACATTTTGGTTTGTCCCAACATTAGTACCTGTGAAAATATGAGCTCTGTCTATGCTCGCTTACATTTAACTTGGAACAGACCTAATATAAGTAGTAGTACGGTTTAATTTGCAAACAATTCTACATGCTGTAGCATTGTAAGTCTTAGTTGCTGACAGGTTGTGTTGTGGTAGCGATGTGTTACTGTTTACTGGCTCAGTCATTTAAGTGCATTTTCCTTGCTACCATTCTTTCCATGTCCTGATGCTTGCAATCATTCAGGTCGCATCTTTTGCTACCATTCTCAATTAGCTCAATTACGAAGTAGGGACAAGCAGGGAGGGATAGTTGAGAACTCATTTGAGACTTGCATGGCTTAAAATTTATCCTATAGGCATTCATGAATGACAGAGATGGTTTCTGAGAAACCTACTCCATAAAATCTTGATATCATTTATTGCATTTGATTGAATTCTGTTCATTATTACATGACGTGATTTGATAGCGTCTCCCCTGACTTCTACAGCCACCATGTGCTCTACTCTTCAACGTCTAACAGTCTCTCCCAAAGTTTGACAGATAGAAACTTGCAGCCATCCTTTACAATGCAGGAGGATCACGCAAATTCATGTCAATCGTGGCCAAATGAATCTGTCACGCCCTCCTTTTTTGACATCATTTCCAATATGACAACTTTATTAGCACAGTCTCCCATGTTGGATGGGCACACTTGATGAGTACAACAATTCAATCTTTGACAGCGTGGCGTGTCGCGTTACAATTTATATTTTAACTTGTAAATTGGAAATTTGCGATTAATTTGGGTTTAATTCCTCGAATAGCTATACTGGGGAGTTTTGTGTTCTAAAAATTGCCTAAGCCTTGTTGGTGGGACAAAGTCTTGAAGATCCAGCAATAGTTACACAATTGGAAATAAGTAGATACATAGTCACACAATAGTTGCTGCTTAAGCTAAGCTGCCTGCATTTGCTATGATCGCGATCCGTTGTCCCGGCCATTGCAGCACATGTGTCGCTCAGGGCATCAGGGCCATGATATTATTAGATGGTGGTGCAGATGGAATGGAGGATACTTTCACATTTTATCAGACTCTAATGTCAGTGATTGAGAAGTCGAGCCAAGGATAATTTGCTACATGCAAGCCATGTAAACCCTCAAAAACAAGCATTCTGGGGTTCGCAGTTATTTATTATGTTATATAACAGCACAAGTCTTCTTAAGAATTTAGAGAGTTCATCTCTGTACCATTACATCGGTCCCCATCACTGCCACAAGCATGAAATGTGTCCGCGGTTTTTTTGTTTGTCATCTGTGCTTATGCTTCTTGTACTCGTGTTTGTGTAGCTTTGAACCCGTAGCATGTACTGTTTCATGCACTCTGTAATGAGATAGGACTCCCAAGTTGAACAATGAACATAAAATGTTGAGTTTTATGTTTTGCAGTAAAGTTGAGTTGGAGACGGGATAAATTGCAGTTTGATCTCTGGAGAGATGTGAGAAGTAGCCAACAAAACTGTTTATTTTTTTTTGGAGGGGGGGGATCCGGAGAGTAATCAAAAGAAAATTTTGACTTATGATGGATTGTGTTTATGTTATATTCTCAAAATTTAAATATACTTCCTCATGTCATCTAAAATGACTGACTTTGAACGTAATAATCAGACTGTTCAATTTAGAAATTATAAATTTACATAAAAATACAAATAAAAATTCATGAATTTAACTATATAATATAAAGAATTTATATCAAAATTGTATTTTTTTATTTAAATTATTTAAATAATAATTACTTTTATTCACATCAAATAAGAATAAAATTTTATATACTTAACTGAATAATGCATTAAAAATACCCTTTTATTTATTTAAATTATGAAAGCAATAATTAATTTCGTTGTTGGTTGGTTAAGGTGGAATCGATGACACGTTACTTCACTGTATCAACTTTCCCTTACCACGATTTTAATGAGAGTAATTTTTTCTCTCTTTTGTTCCTTTTAATTTGTGAACTTCTTCACCTTTCTTTGATACCTCTATAAGCTCCACATCGTTCAATTTTACTGCTTTCCCACCTTGAATATTCCAGACTATTTTTCACCCCTTGGCCTAACTTTTTTTTATTTTTTAATTTTTCAATTTCTTTTTTAATTATTTCATTAAGACACGTTTGACAAAACAGAACAAATCTAGGTGCAATTCATTTTAATTTAGAAATCATAGATTTAAGCCCCCCCCCAACAAAAAGCTTTAAGAGATTTAATCGTAAACAAAGCAATTCTTTGTTCTTGCTTGTAAAATTTCTATGGTCTTCGGGCTGTTCATGAACAGTACATGCTGAAAAAGAAACAACAAGGTGTACGGAAAGTGAGGGAAAGAAATAGATAAAGTAAAAAAGAGAGATCCAAAAGGGACTTCGATTCAACCAGTAACAATATCCTGATAAGTTTGTTAGATGTCATGTGATTGCTTCATATTAACTACCGTTCCTAACTAACAGCACAAAATTTCAGATTGAAAATTAATAAACCACAAGCAAACTAGTGAAGATGTTATTCTTTAACTTCAATTGCAGACCATCACAATCATTAACTTATATGGCACCAAAGCTTTAATTATGCTAGGTGTGATGGCTAATAATGACAGCCATGAATCTCTCTCCCCGTGTCTTCAAGACTATTATACGGACATCACAACCCCGTAAGCACGTAAAAATTGAATTGGGCGGTCCACAACCTTGGTCTAGGCCAGTGCATCACATGCCGTGCCTTGACACAACTTAAAATAAACAGTAGCGGCCGTGCCAGGCGTAGACTTGTGATATCACCGAGTTCGAGTTTGATCGACCTGTCGACAGTGTGTTAATTTGTGCGACACTTAATTAAAATCTAAACTTCATTATATTAATTCGTACAACACTTAATCAATCTCCTGTAAGTAACAGTATCGCCGCGACACTGAGCTCTAGGATTGTATGCCCAGAAAGACCTCCCACAAAGCTCCGGAGGGTTCGACCATGCACGAAATGGTCGAGAGGGGCGACTTAAACAGGAAAGGAAACTGTCATAGTGTGCTTGGACTTACGAATTATGTCAAATTCTTTGTTTGAATATTTAATTAAGACACTACATAAAAAAGTGGATCGTGTCAAGAAATTGCGGAAGACAATGAAACTACCACAAAAAATAATGGTACGACGTTAACTGTTTTACATGCACTACAATGATTGGAGTAAAGGTCCACAAGGTTAGTTGATGGTAGAAAAGGTAGGGACAAAAAGGGAAACATCAAATGTTAATCTCAATAATAAGGGACGAGGTAAAAACCAAAAAGAAACTAAGGTGTGAGTGCTTGATTTGTTCTGGATGTCAAGATTTTACAGAACTTGGCTCCATACTGGGATGAAACATTCGTTCAATAAGAAAAAAAAGAAAAAAAAATGAAGAAGAAAAGAACAAGGATGCCATTAGTGTTCGAATCTCTGGTTACCACCTTATAAATTCTTGCACTTGTTCAAAGGAATTGAACTAAACTTAATTTATTGTAGAATTAGCATGGCATAAAATATTTATTTATTTATTTAATATTTTCCATGAGTATTTAATTGCTCGATTACATAGTTCCATTCACTCAAAATCAAAGTTTGCCTGCCAAACTTTATTACACGTGCGCATTTAATTACGAAAGTCTAATATATTTATATAAAATAAATACAATAAATAAATCTTATAAATAAATAACAATAATAATAAATATTTTCCTATATATGTATATATAGTGTAATTAAATATATTATAATAAGTTACTAATTTTAATTATTATTATTATAAATATTTTTATTGTTAAAAAAATTTTCAATATATATTATGTTTATATTATTCTGATAATTAAATATATTTAAATCATATTTTTATTATTATTTACTTTTTTATAAAAATTTTTATTCTAATTTGGACTTTGATTGTAAACAAAAAATTACAAAGAAATTTAATTTCAATTTTAGAATAAAACAGATATATTATAAAATTTACTATTTAATTTTAGATTCTGCTTAATTCCAATTTTGATTCCTATTCCGATCCTATACTATGAATCAAACAATTTCTAAGTTTCATGAGGCCCCGTGCATCAAGCTGCAATGAAGACATAATTATAAGACATCAATTAGCAATAAATGTTTAACATTTAATATGAACTCAATTGACAATTGGTTAAAGTCTATAAATTACAAATAACTTCGTTTAAAATATGATAATGTTGACAAAATCTGATACAGTTTTACCAGTTAAATTTATGACTATATGCCTAAGAACTTAGTTTAAGGTTTTTTACTGCTAAAACTGTCAAAGTTGACCAATTCATGTTGGAGATGGGGAATTTTTAAACTTATTTTTTACTTTATTATTATTATTATTTTGAGTCTTGGAGGCAAATCATTAATTGCATTCACTTCTCCCAACCCTTTAAATGAGAAAAAGACACAGAGACATAAAATGACGATGACAATAATAAAAGAAGCTGGCATTGACAAATGGCTACATAATTACATTTACATTGTACTGTTGACCTTATTTAACAACCTAACAATAAGGCCATAAGCTGTTTGGTTCATGGTTCACCCAATCTGTGGAGAGCCAAATTCTCTACATTGAACTTTTAAATAATATATGAATTATAAAATGATAATTAAACAAAATATAAATTAAAAGTATCTACCATATGTTTTTTTTTTTCTAAATTATTTTATTTTATTTTATTTTTTGTTTAACATGTATTGATGTATCAGTTCCACGTAAAAGAACATGTTGGGTAAATGCTTTATTCGATATAAATGTACATTCTTTGAAAAAAAAACAAAAAAAAAAACTCAGATTTCATAAATGATCATCAAACAAAGGCATTGCACTATGAATTATAATTTATTTGAATCAGGCATAGCCTAGAATCAAAGATAGCTTACAAAAACAACAATTTGATTGCTCTTGTGATCCAAGGGAATATCAAGTTTATTAGTTTGAGCCACACAAAGAAATTAAGCTCAAAACCAGCAAGCATAAACTGAAACATACGTCTCTAAGGAGACCATTTAATAGCTAAATACTTAAAACATTTAGTTCAGAGGTCTTGGGTTTTAAAATTAAGGAAAAGTATGAAATTTATGAAAGTAAAAATTTTTTTTTTAAAAAAAAATTCACTGTATAATTTAATGATGAATATCCATGAAAAAACATTTTGGAACATACCGTTGTTGGAGAGTGTGGATTTCAACTGCTTTACAAGTTAGTTGGATCTTCACATTTTCCACTTAATAGAATCTAACATTCAACTCCTACCAGCCCTTTTTCCCTCTCTCTCTCTCTCTCTCTCTCTCTCTAACACAAGCCTCTTCAGAGTTCATTTTGTTTTATGTCCTTAAAATCCGTAAGGCCCACCTCTCTCTCTCTCTCTCTCTCTCTCTCTCTCAAAGGTCTAAACTACCATTGTTGGCATTGCACCTTAAAGCACCTCATTTCATGATCTCCGATCACCCAAAGGGAGATCAGCAACCTCCAGAGGTTTACAGTGCCATCCATGGGAGTGGACATGTCTAATAATCCACCACCAACTTCTCTTACCAAGGACTTCTTCGCCTCTCCTGCTCTCTCTCTTAGCCTTGTAATTTCCCTCTAACCCCCACTATAATTTATTTTCACTCAGTTTAATTTCCCATTTACATGCAGAAAGCCATTCATTAACATTTATGTAGTTATTATTCGTAACTTAGTCTTTGTTTACTTTCTTTGATTCTTTTGGATGTTATATTCGAAACCCACCAATATTTTTGATTTTTTTTTTTCTATTCAATTGATGTTCTCATAATTTGTTCTTCTTCCTTTGATGGTGTCTCTATTCAAATTGCCGTTAATTTTTCCTTTTCTCTTGTTTCTTTTCATCATTGTTATGTATTTTCTTTTGTTGGCCAAGGCTGGAATATTCAGAACAGCAAATGTGGCGGTCGGAGAGGCTGCAAGCGTGGAGGTGGAAGAAGGCGATGAAGGGAGTGGAGGAGGAGGAAGAAGAGAAGAAACTGTGGAGATTAGTAGCGAGAACTCAGGGCCTATGAGATCAAGATCAGACGATGATTTTGAAGGTGAGGGAGAGCATGATGACGATGATGATGGCGGCGGTGACAAGAACAAAAAGAAGAAAAGAAAGAAATATCATAGGCATACAGCTGAGCAAATCAGAGAGATGGAAGCGTATGTATATGCATATTTGTCATTGTTTTTGTAAATCAACGTAAAAAAAAAAAAATAATAATTTATATAGACGATTCTAATTAAATTTAAAATTAAAACTTAATCCAGTTGTATATGCATATGCCACACGCATGGACACATGGCTACACATAAGCATGCATTATTTATATGTCTTACATATAAATGCATGCTAGTGTAAATGTGCTTATATAGCATATGCATGTGCATGGTTGCTGGTTTGTCTTCTAGTTATTTCAGCTTTTAGTTTTACTAAGGAAATGATTTCATTAAACTCACTAAATTGCATTCCCAATTTATTGTTTGCAGCATGCAAATGGTTGAAAAACTTTAGTATTGCATATATAACAGTGACAAAGGTTTAACATAGGCGAAGTGGCATGCTTAATTCATAATAGAGCAGAACGACAAGAAGATATTCATTTAGCCCACCCCATTAAATTTCGGATTAAGGTTCTGTTGTTGCGGCTGCTGCTGTTGTTTTATTGACATGCTAAAGATGTCTCAGAGTTTACTGGTAAAGTTTCCTTTCTGCATTCTTTCTCATGTCAAATGAACATAAAGAAATAGTTATCTGGTTTTTCTGTTTAAATTAGATCTGTTATCCCTGGCTATAAAAAGGATGCTAAATTTTACGTGATTGAAGGCTATTCAAGGAGTCCCCACATCCAGATGAGAAGCAAAGGCAACAACTAAGCAAGCAACTAGGCCTTGCTCCTAGACAAGTCAAGTTTTGGTTCCAAAATAGACGTACTCAAATCAAGGCACAGATACCATGATCCTCTTTTAATTTTGTTGGCTCTTAGTGTTTCTTGGTATATTTCTAACATTTAAAGATGATGTTCGTGGCTACGTATTGCAGGCTGTACAAGAGCGGCACGAAAACTCTCTATTGAAGGGAGAAATTGATAAACTCAGGGAGGAAAATAAGGCCTTGAGGGAGACCATTAGCAAATCTTGCTGCCCCAATTGTGGGGTTGCGACAACTAGCAGAGACTCTTCCTTAATAACTGAGGAACACCAATTACGCATCGAAAATTCCAAGCTCAAAGCAGAGGTGCGTAGAACAAAAATTATGAAAATTTAAGTTTCTTCGGAAATTTTCCTTAATGTAGATCATGTACTTATTAGTATAATCTGCTACGATCATGTTACTCAGGTAGAGAGACTTCGAACTGAATTAGAGAAGCATCCTCCAGGGGCAACAACCTCATGCTCAGCTGGAAATGAAGAAGAGAACAGGAGTTCATTAGACTTTTACACTGGCATTTTTGGTCTGGAGAAATCAAGGATTACGGAGATTATCGATCAAGCACTGGAAGAGCTCATGAAAATGGCCACTGCTGGGGAACCACTTTGGATTAGAAGTGTTGAGACCGGTCGGGAAATTCTTAATTATGATGAGTACATTAAAGTGTTTGGTATTGAAAATTCAAGCAATGAAAGGCCTAAGAGATCTATTGAAGTCTCAAGAGACACTGGAGTTGTTTTTGTGGACCTACCCCGCCTAGTTCAAAGTTTCATGGATGTGGTGAGCCTTCAAATTTTCTATTATGCAGTCTAGTGCTTCAATTAGCAATCAAACTGATAGTGAGCTAATATTACCAATAATACAATCTCGATCCGCTTCTTGCAGAATCAATGGAAGGAATTGTTTCCATGTTTGATCTCAAAGGCAGCCACGGTTTATGTTATCTGCAACGGTGAAGGACCTAATAGAAATGGTGCAGTCCAACTGGTAAGTAGTTATGCATAACCTCTTGTCACATATCCTGCAATCACAATTTCTGAGGCACAAATTAAGTGGGAATCTTTCGTTCATATAGGGAAAGCTAGATCAAGCTCCCAAAAGAATATAAATATCATGAAACTGCAATCAAAAAATTAATCGATATTGCTAATTGGGATATCTGTAAATTGCATCCGAAGCTGCGCTGCATCTTATTGTCTTGTTGTCCACACTATCTTTGGAATGTTCATTTTACAGGAATATTGCTCGCAAATGTGTTCCGCATTGAAATAATCATTTCTGGCATAAAAAAATTCTCATATCTAACAGAAAAGTTGAAGCTATCCAGTAGAACTTAAAACAATATGTTAATTTTGCTAAGATTGCATTTAATCAAAACTAGACTAATGACTAATAGTGATTCTGCCCTTTCTGCATTGGTTGCAGATGTTTGCAGAGATGCAAATGATGACACCCCTGGTGCCAACCAGAGAAGTGTACTTTGTTCGCTGCTGCAGGCAACTTAGTGCAGAGCAATGGGCAATTGTTGATGTTTCCATCGACAGGGTTGAAGAAAACATTGATGCTTCGCTCACGAAGTGCAGAAAACGCCCATCTGGATGCATTATTGAGGACAATTCTAATGGTCATTGTAAGGTATACCTAGATGCTTTGTGTATTGCATGTTTTCTACACTTTGAAGCTGTTTGCATTCAAAACTTTACACTTATGCTAAAAAAGGGCCCAAAGAAAATGAGTAAAATAATGATTTGAAACATGCTTTGCGATTAATTGTGCTCAATGTGCCTGGAAGATAACTAAAAATGGGATCAAAATGCATAGAAGTTACATTGTTAACAGACATTCATGTAAGCTATGTGACATAAGCTTGATTTCAGGTTATCTGGGTAGAGCATTTGGAATGCAAGAAAAGCACAGTTCATACAATGTACCGAACTATTGTTAATAGCGGCCTAGCCTTTGGTGCCAGGCATTGGATTTTAACATTGCAGCTCCAATGCGAACGGATTGTTTTCTTCATGGCAACTAATGTTCCAACTAAAGATTCAAGTGGTATGCCTAAAATTAGCTTCCCCGCCCACCCCCCAAAAAAAGTACTGTAATTATGACCGGAAGACTATAAATCGTAAACATTCATGTGCCACAAATGCAGTAAATGGCCAGGACACTTTGAATTTCTTGTTATCAAAGAGAATTGTTGGTTTCTTGTAGCATAGCAATCTGATTTTGACCGTTGTTCAATAAAATAGGAGTGGCAACACTAGCCGGGAGGAAAAGCATCCTGAAGTTGGCACAAAGAATGACATGGAGCTTTTGCCGCGCAATCGGAGCATCGAGCTACAACACTTGGAACAAGATGTCTAGCAAAACAGGAGAGGATATAAGGGTTTCCTCCAGGAAGAACTTGAATGACCCTGGTGAACCCCTCGGGGTGATCTTGTGTGCAGTTTCTCCAGTATGGCTTCCCGTCTCTCCTCATATCCTATTCGATTTCCTTAGAGACGAGGCACGTAGAAATGAGGTATGATTATTTGCCTAAACTATACCCTGAATTCTCCTCATATAAATTATTGATAATGACAAGACTATATGCTCTGCATGGACTTGTAGTGGGATATTATGTCAAATGGTGGTCCTGTACAATCCATTGCCAACTTGGCCAAAGGAAAAGATAGAGGCAATGCAGTTAATATTCAGGTGACTTGTTCCTCTATCACAAAGAATTGAATTTGGAAAAGGTGACCTCTTTTTAAGTATCACCAATATTGAACAAAATTGTTAATTGCAGACAATGAAATTTAAAGAGAATAGTATGTGGGTACTCCAAGATAGCTGCACCAATGCCTATGAATCCATGGTAGTCTATGCTCCCGTGGACATTACAGGAATGCAATCTGCAATCGCAGGATGCGATTCGAGCAACGTAGCAATTCTACCTTCAGGATTCTCAATTCTTCCGGATGGACTCGAATCAAGGCCGTTAGTGATCACTTCCAGGCAAGAGGAGAAAGGAACGGAAGGAGGGTCTTTGCTAACAATAGCAGTCCAAATCTTGACTAGTACCTCTCCTGCAGCCAAACTAACCATGGAATCCGTGGACTCTGTTAATACCTTTATATCATGTACACTGCAAAATATTAAGTCAAGCCTGCAATGTGAAGATAGTTAATTTCCTTAGCTTTACTAGTTGGTTAGACGTTAATGGCAAAATTCAAAGGTTTCTTGTACTACCCTTTTGTTTTGGGGCCTTTGAAAAGTCTTTAGATTTTATAGCAGAGTATGGCAGTATGTGGGTTTACTACTAAGACCCAAAAAAAAAAAAAAAAAAAAAAACAGTATGTGGGTTTGCTTCATTTGTTTCTAGTTGGTACGAGGGCTTGGTGCTCAAGAAAATCTCCAATTGGGATGCGGAAGGAATGAGAGGTTAATTATTTTTTCAGTAATGACATGGATGCTTCAATTTGTATTTGATGGAACTTTTGACCATCCTAAATGGTTCAAGAAAGAGTAGAATGTCAGAACAAAAACAAAAACAAAAAACAAAAATCATTATTCAAAATAGTGATTTGTTTTGTATGAATTATTTAGTTACAGTTCTGTCCCGAAGACGCTGATATAAAATGTGACAACATATTATTCATTGAGCTAAGTGATGACAACGGTACCTTACATTGTTCGCCAGGATTAAAAAGTCCGCTCTACCACTAGGCCACGCAGGTAGTGGTCCTACGCATCATACAATTTGGCATTTCGAGATTGCCAAATCTTTAATCCATTAGCAAAGGTTTTATATTGTGGGTTAGGAGGGAAAACTGCAGTTGCCATCAATGAAGATAATGATGGTTGCGGATCATAATTTAAAACTGCAGGCTACACTTAAGTATGGTTTAAAAAGAGTACTAAAATCTCCTGATCACTGTTTTGAGCATGACTCAATCTTAAGTAGCTCTCTTACAAGGACGATAGCTTACATGCATTCCTTCTCTTTCCATTAAAAGGAAAAACAGAAAATCATTATTGTCTGGTGCATATACGCATACATTTATAGGCAATAGATGTATGTTGGGTCACAAAGATGATAGCTTACATGCATTGCTTCTCTTTCCACGAAAATGAAAAACACAAAATCATTATTGCCTGGTGCATATATGCAGAAATATATAGAGAATAGATGTACAGGGCATTCATATATGCTTTGCATTCTAATTTGATATTTTCCTCCTGCCAGACAGCATTGGCCAAACACGCAATTGAGGCAATGCAGTAGCTATAGCAGATCACAATGCACAGGGTTACTATCCTGTGATATTAAGTGGAATAAGCAGTGAATATATTTTTCTTTTATCCACATATTATTGCATTTTGATTTTCAGGCAATAAGCCGGCCATGGGCAGCAGGCTTTCCTATCAACCCTTATGTTTAAACATCTACAATCTGCAGATGCAGATATGTAAGCCTAAGAATGAATGCAAACTCAACACCAAATGAAGTTACAAATTTCACCAGGGATGCAAAATTCTTCGTCTCATATGCTTCCATAAATCTACGCAATGTTAAAGTGTAAATTTGATAGCCTTGACTGGATACTCAATTTTTTTTAAGACCTGGCCTCGGTCAGCACACCAAATAGAAAAATTCAATCCAAAGCACTTGACCTATCATGGAATCCAAATAAAACCACCAAAAATCTCAATTAAAACACAAAAAGCTGTTTCTGTTGAGACTCCCAAAAGAATTCCAAACTTTCCCATGCACCTCCAGGCCTTCTAAGGTAAATTTCAGGGCATACCCACACTGCCGTTTAGATATTTTCATCTTTTTTTCCTCTTTCTTATTGACTACAACTAACATGGCTATGAATCACTGTCCCAAGAACACCTAAACCAGACAAAACTTAACAGAATATCGATCAAATTTAAACCCATAAAAGAAATACCATAAACAAAGTTCATTAATATGCCTAGCAAATAACACCAAATCCTAATGTCAAAAAAACAAAAAAAAACAAAAAAAAAAAAAAAAATCAACAGCCCGACATACATTCCAACTTGCACTAACCAGGAAGCAATCCGTCAATCTTGAGCCAATTCAAAACCAACAGACAAACCCGTTCAAACAGCCACTCTGGCAGGACAACTTCATCTAATTTGGATCCCATTTTAAGTACCAAAGTTCACCATTTGTCTTGCAATACTAAAAACAATGCCCATAAATCATCTTAACAAAGGTCCAGAATGTTATTAAACTACCATTACAAATGCAGAAATACTGAACCACTAGGTATAGCCTAGTGGACACCAAGTATAAAACTCGGGGTGAGATGGGTTCAAGTCCCAGACCTCACCTTTAGTTAAATCTATTTCCTCAATCCAACCAGACAAAAAAAGAAACTGAAAAAGAAAAATGCAGAAATACTGGACGACATAGCAAGCAAACAATCACACCCAATATATCTATCTCGATTCATCATCACCACCCCATGAGTTTCATTGTAACATTAATACCAAACTCCAAATTCAAGCCTTTAAGGAATTCCAAATTGCCTTCGAAGTATCACAAAATTGAAAACACTTGCATTCCAGAGTCTCTCACGCAAACAACAGAAAAGGGAATTCAATGGTCCCCTAGAAACCAACTCACCCACTTAAATACCAAACAACTAACCACGGTAGGTTTCTAGGGGGAAAATGGTTTCAAGAGTTAATTAACACTGAAATTGAAACATTTTATATTAAAAGATATCCATTCATAGCTAGTGAATTACATCATCATGGTCTTAAAAAGGCCAAATTACATTCCATTAAAAATTAAGCACAATTAAGCATCAGAACAGACCTCAGATTACGCCTGTAATTCCTGTTGAGACTCCAATGGAATCCCAAGATCCTGAGAAACCACCCCACCACCTTCACCCTCTTTCTTGTCCTCCTTCTTCCTCCTTACAGTAATGGGCACGGCAAGGAAAGTTTTGGTCTTGCTGATGGGTCTGCATTTCTGAAGCTGGACAAAGTCACCAACTTTAAACTGGTTGTCAGGGTCATGAGCTTGGTACTTCTTCTTCTTCCTGATCCTCCTCTTGTACTTGGGATGTGGGGCCAGCCTGGTCACCTCCACAGCCACTGTCTTATCACTGGTTGAACAAACCACTTTGCCTTGCACTAACTTGATGGCTCTAATTGGAGGGAGAAAAGATGGGAACTTTGGGGTCTGGAAAGAGAGAGAGGAATTGGGTTTTGAGAGGTGAGTGTGTGGAGTGGATCCATGGAGGAAAGAAGTGGAGAGACTGAGGGACTCGAGTGATGATGTTAAGGAAAGCGTTAGTAGTGCCATTGATTTTCTGAAAGTTTGGGGCTTGGAGATATAAGGGAGAAGAAGCGAGGGTTTTGTTTTGTTTATTTATCTCTTGAGAGTATTGGGTAATGTTTCCAAAGGACGGGCTTAAAATTTTTCACTCAATTTGTTAAAAGTTTTATCCCAAATCACTGAAATCTATTTTACTGCATTGGTGTACGGTATTCTTATTTCTTTTTCTCTATTAATGCTACTTTTTAATTTTATTCCAAATTAAATTCAAATAATTGAAAAACAAAAAGTTGAGTTTGCTTTCATTAAAAATAAAAATAAAAACAAACAAAGAAAAGTTGACTTTGAAGGGCTCCAAGTAGAACTAGCTTTTGAGTCAGAACTTGGAAAACAAAAGGTTGTTTTTCTTCTATGCAAAAGAAGTTTGAAGGCCCTCTGAGTCAAAACTTGGACCTGGCTTAAAGAAATGTGAGGGCCTATGGGACTTCTCACAAGGTTTTTTAAAGTTTAGTTTTTAAAATTGATTTGAAGTGAATAACCCGTTAAAAATTAATTTGATTCAATTTGTATTAATTAAAAAAATCAATAAATCGTAAAACCGAAATTCGGTATATTTGAAAAATCAATGAACTTGATATCAGATATTAGATGTATCTGAAATTCAATGAAATGAAAACTTAATATATCCAAAATAATATCCAGAAGGCAAATGATACAAGACCTGAAATAAAATCATCCTGATTGTCATCTTTATTTATTCACAAAGTGTTGATTTTCATGTACCAATTTTCCTCCGAGCACCACACGGGCTTGGTGGAAGATCAAAACGTGGATAGGCCTATCCATCTCCAATACACATGGCACAACACGAATGACTCTCCAAATCTCTCTCAAGAAAACCCATTGTGCCACGTGTCCTGCCGAGTCCATGCAAAAGATAAAATACCTAACTCTTCCCTCTTACCGCCCTCGCCAGAATAAAAAATAGAAATCTGTTGGGAGCCAAACCATAGCGCATATGGCATCTCTAGCAACCCTTGCTGCTGTGCAACCTGCTGCCACCATCAAGGGCCTTGGTGGAAGCTCCTTCAGTGGAACAAAACTACGTGTCAAGCCATCTGGCCAGAGCATGAGACTCAAGAACTTCAGGCACCAAATTTCACATTTGATAGCCTTCCTTCTGACCTCATTCCATTTAACTTTGGCCTATGACTTCTTCTTTTTGTTTTTTTTTCGTTATTGCTTGTTATATCTGTGTTTTGGATATAGGAGTGGTGCTGTGGTTGCAAAGTATGGTGACAAGAGTGTGTACTTTGATTTGGAAGATTTGGGCAACACCACTGGGCAGTGGGACTTGTATGGATCAGATGCACCTTCTCCATACAATCCCCTTCAGGTTTGTGACTATATATCTCATCTTAATGACTTCATTTAGCAAGTCAAAAAAATGCTGCTTGTGAAATTGAATTCTCCTTCTAGGAGTACCTGTCTTCTTTTGGAGTTCGGATGGTCATAAATGGCATAATTAGGCATGGTTGTTTTGTGGCTGTTAAGAAGAGCTTAAGACAGATTCTTGTTTGGTAGCACATTATTCTCTGTGAGGTTAGACTGTTTGGACAGTTAAGTCCAATACAGTTTACATTGGAAATGTAAAGAAACCAAATGCCTAGAACTTGTTGACTTGTCACGAAGGCCATGCTATTCAAAAAGACTTTTGGCATCAATTATGCAGGCTGAAAGACAATTAGTTGGCCAGGGCTTCTTTTTTTTTTTTTTTTAAATTTTTTGTTTAGTTAAGATATGAGGTGTCAATGTATATTTAAAGTAGCCTTAATGGGTGCAAGCCAATTATTCAGATACTAACCCAATGCACTGTCATTTGATTCTCAATTCAACTGGTTGCAACATTGCTCGTATCGTTCTGTTCCAAGCCAGCCCATTGGCTCAGTCACTAAAAATATCATAAGCAAATTTGTCAGTTTTGTCATGGTTTTCAATATTCTACACTTTAGTTGATTATAGGTATGTGGAATTAATGCAATTGGATATAAAAAATATAAAAAAAAAGAGGGTGTCTCAGTGCCCCAAGACTTCCTGTATAATGGGATCTAGGGAAGAGTCAGATGAACACAACATTACTTTTATCTTTTACACAAAGAGGCTATTTTTGCGACTTGAACATGTGACCTATAGGCTCCAAGTCATAACAGAATCTATGTAGTTGAATTAGGATTAAAAAAAAAAAAAAAAGTGGGACATAGACTAGTTAAACAATTATCATAGATAAGCTTGGCAATCGTCAATTCATTGAACAAGTTGTACAACTTTAGTTATATATTAGAGCTGGTTTGCAATACTTACTGATCTTTAGATCCTTATACATGACCATAGTGACTTACATTCTGCGTGTCCGTGGAACTGCAGAGCAAGTTCTTTGAGACATTTGCAGCTCCATTCACCAAGAGAGGATTGTTGCTTAAGTTCTTGATCCTGGGGGGTGGCTCAACACTAGCTTATTTCAGTGCTACAGCTCCTAATGACATTCTGCCGATTAAGAAGGGCCCGCAACTTCCACCAAAGCTTGGACCACGCGGCAAGATATAATTCAGTCGTGGATCATTGTCATGTTTTAATTGTATGTATTTTCTTTTCTATTTGAAGTTTGAAAGTTTGTTTAAGCCTACTTAGACTCCCTGTTTATTGATACAGAATATATTCAATCTTCAGTCCTGCTATGGCAATTGCATTGAATCTCTGATGCTTTCTACTTGAGTATGATGCTTGTTATTTTGTGCCTTCTGTCATCACTGTGAAAAAAAATCTCGAGTACATTGCAGAAAATTCTCGAGCAGTTTAGGAAAGACAAGAATAAAGGGACTAATGTCCACCAAAATTACGTTCCAGTGACTATGAAACTACGTGTCCATTTTGCTTACAAAGGAAAGAAATGAATGAGATGCTTCTAATCCAGTAGCTTTTACACTTACACTCATTCTTACATATTTACAAAATGGAGGAAAGAATGAAGATAAGTATTTCTCAACTCCAAAGACCCCCATCCCATTAGGGGTCTAAAGTTTGCATTTTTTAAGTCAGGCTTTCTCAATTTTCTAGATTTATGTGTTTGGATCTGTGTTTCTTCTTCTCTTTCTCCCCTACGAATACTGTCAATGGCGTGCTGTCGGGCTTCTTAAACCTCCTAAGGTGTCAAGGTAGGAAGCTTTCTTGTTAGTCACAATATTACCAGGTTTCTGCAGAAACTTTTGGTCGTCTTTGAGTAGGTCATCTCCACCTTGATCCTTTTTTATCTCACTATAATTTTGTTCGAAACTCCAACCCATAAAATCTGACAATGTCTTCGGGTTCATCTCCATGGCATCTTCACCAGGTGATATCATTGGTGTTTCTTTTAAGGGATTCCTTTTTTGTCCTGCATAGGCTGGATTTCTTGTGACATAATCAGCATATAGTATGTCTTCGATTCGAGACATAACTGTGAATGCCAAGCTCTCCAAAATCCTTGAATAGCTTTCCAGAACAGCCTGCCCTACATCCTGTTAGGCCAATTAAGAAAGAACCTTTGTTTTAGCATCAGAAGCATGGACAGAATAGCAACCTAGTACTTCTTATATTTGGTTTTATTGTGGTTAGGGTGATCATTTGGCTCTGACTGTGATATCAAATATTTAAATAAAAAAAAAAAAAAGAAGGAAAAAGACTCAAGATCAAAGCCAATTTTTCTTACTCGGTTATACTGAATTTTACTAATGTCTAGTGCAGATTGAGGAATTCCAGGGAACCGATGTTTGAGCATGAGCAGGATCGTTTCTGCTCTCTCTTCAAACAGCTCTCTTTTCTCCGAACTGACAGCAGAACCCCACGCTGATTTACTATCTTTTTGGTTCATCTTTCTCTTCCAGATAACTATAGAAGCCTCAATTCTGTTCTTAAGGTCTAGGATTTTGTGCTCTGATGATAAGTCCATGGCGGAAAGAAATTGGTCTGGATCAAAGAAGTCAACTGTGATACTCTTATAAATTAAGTCTCCAAGGCTTGCTCTCCCATTCTGCCAAAGTACCAGAAGAAAATGCGGTCAGAAAATTGGCTAAAACCCTTGAAATCTTTCATGCCAAAATTTGGCAGGAATTATTGAATTTCGTCTTTACCTTGGGAAGGGAGTCAATGTAGTTCTCTGGAACCTCCATTTCTGATAAAACTTGAGCATTTATTGCCATAGCTGCTTTTAGAACTTGGTTGACGCAATCTTTTTGGTATTGCAAGAATTTTCTTGTCGTATCTGATAGACCATTTGAAGGAACTTTAGCATTAGGGAGCCACCATTTATCATCTTTTCTTTTGCTTCCTTTTTCCGAATCTGGAGCATCTTTCGACGCATATGAGAACTCACTCTGCTCTTTGAAGTTGTCCAGGCAGTCCTGCATAAGTGCAGTAATGGATACATTAGCAATCAACACTAACAAATATTCATTATCTATATATGCTCTAATGGACTAGAAGAAGGAAAGGCTGTCTCTGCTCACAATAAGCATTGCATCAAGCTTGCGCAATGCAGGAATGTTAATATGGAGATCGGTCCGTTGACATGTTGTCATGATCTATTACATCCAAAAAAAAAAAAAAAAAGAGAAAACCCACAAACTTCAGAAAGAGACTGAAACAGAAACAGAAACGCATTCTGTTAATGTCTTAGAGGGGAGTTCACCTCCATATTGGATCCGTCCGCGGATTTCTGTTGGGAAGGAACAAATTCAACAATGTAATCCGTTACCGACAAGAGCCAATCAACCTCTTTTCTCCACCTTGCTTTCCTCTCTGGCAACATAGGCTCTAACCGCAATATTTCACCAAATACAGAAGCTGCATATTAAAGGTGAAGCTCAATGACAGAACTCAACGTTGAAGGGATTGAATATTTATCGGAATCATCGTAGTATCATCCTTGAGCACCATAGAATCGTGGTATCAATGTACAGGAGGACATCAACGTACCAGCAAGGTTTGTGATGGCATTTGACAATGCCAGAGCCGACGACACGCCTTTCCCTCCACTTGACATATCTTCCCCCAAAAGCAGTTTGGCGAACCTTTCCTTCATCTGTTCCATATCTGAACCAAAACAAATAAGAAAATGAAAAATCCATGTCAAGACGAAACAAAAACTTGCTAGAAGCTGGGCCACCTGCACTTAATCATATGATAATGTGAATGAAATGCATGATCTGCGAGGTAGCTTTCTGTCAATATAAACATCAGTTTCCTTGCACCAATTCATCTGCTAAAACATTGGCAATTTAGCGTATTATGGATATTCTGTTATTTAGTTATACACCATCTACCAAATGTAAGATTCAAACACATAAGAGAATCAATGCTAAGTTTAATGCAACGATCTGGGAAGGAAACATATTGAACCTTGAACACAGACTTGCCTGCATTTATATTATCCTTGACCAGAGGAGCAGCTCCAGCTTCATCTTTGCTCAATCTAGATCTAGGGGCATTGTCATTCCGATTGAATACGCTACCGATTTGTTGTTTCTCCAATGGTTGATCATTCGATGTTCTCGACCCTTGGCTTCTAAATATTAACCTGTCATCTGCGGAAGACTGATCGGGTCTAAAACTATCATCAATGTCCGCGGACTTCGCGCGTCGGCCTCCTGCATTCTCATGATTACCACTGAAATGAAACAATCTAGACCTATAACTTTCTTGTTCTCGTTCAAGGGCACCGACCATTTTCTATGCTGCTCGAAGAAATTGTTGCCTGCACAATGAAAGCAAGAAACTATAGAAGCCAAGAGCAAGATAGAACATTAGCCATTTGTCTTCACCACCTTATTGAAGGCAAATAGACAAAGATGGATGGTGGTGGTGGCGGTGGTGGAGGAGGAGAGAGAGGAAGGTGAAAGAGCCGAACTTCCAAGTTGCTTTTTAGAGAAATGGTGTGTTGTTGCCAAAGTTGTGGAGGTGATTGTCCTGATGGGTTTTGGGGTTGGTTTTGCCATTTTTGTGTAATGCAATGCATTGTTGTTTTTTATGAACGTGGGGTGCATGTTTTTGAGTTGTGAGGTGTACCGAGAGGAATATATATAGACAGATTAACAAAGTTTCTTCATATATTGAATAAATTTTTGCATTATTGGGTTGTTTTTTTTTTCCTTATTAGAATTGGATGGCTGTTTTTTCGTTCTTCAAAAGTCAAATTTTGCAAGGAACTCGGGAAGACCAACATTGCAAGGAACTCGGGAAGAACAACATCCGTGCCTACTATCCTCTCTCTCTCTCTCCTCTCTCTCCCTCTCTCTCTCTCTCTCTCTCCCTTTTTTGAATCTGGACATAGCAAATCCAAATCTGGATTACGTGGGTGTCGCTTACAACAACATAGGTCATTGACCCTATGTTTAAGTTTTAACTTTTACCTATTAGCCAATGTGCCATTGATCATGTGTTTAAGTTTCACCTTTTACCTATAGAAAAAAGTCATAAACATGTTTGACCATTGACCTGTTTGATTGAGTTGGGACAGACCAAAATTACCGAGGAGCTGTAATTTTATCTTAAAACCTAGCCTTAAAATTTGTCCTATGTAAAGGCCCGGCAACTATAAATCAGTAGAGAATTTTGTTTTGGTACAAAGAAGAATGGAGGGTAAAAGCCAATAATATTTGAACGTTTTAGTAGTAATTCATAAAATAAGATTTATTAGGAGTGTTGAAAGAATAATGCAATAATTTTTAAGGCAAACGTTGAGTCCCTTCCCAAGTGACTCTCGTAACCTAAAACAATATCTCAATTTGTAACCATACCAAATTGCTACCTTTATGCATCAAAACACAGCAATTTTGAAAGGTACCGGCAGCAATTAGTGAATCAGGATTTAGTAACGGCTTTGGAAGGATAGTGTAACGACTTTTAAAAGCACCATACAACGTCATTTAGCCTCTTCCTAATTCATCTTAATATCCTTAAACGATTTGTTGATTTGCTCCTCTCCACTTAATTTGAAACCTTAATAGCATTCGTTTAACCCCCTGAGACATGGATTCTCCTATCCACTCGAGTGGCTCCTTTCCACTCAATTTACTCCTCTCCCACTGGATTTAAAAAAGGTTCCATCCAAGAGAATTTAATTTCGGTATTTTGAAGTGCTTGAAGTTTCCTGAAATCACGAGTTACACCTGCGGTTGCAGTTCCAAGTATTGTACTTTTATTCCCTTTTTTGTAATTTATTTCTTATGTTTCGTATTGAGGTTTGGATTGGTGATTTTTGTTTAATTTCTTATATTTCTATCTACTACAATTCCTATTTTCCCTCTTTTTTTTTTTTTTTTTGGTTTAATGCAGTGTTAAGTGATTCAGATTTGTATTTTCTTCTAGGTTTAATTGTCCATTTCTAGGTTTCTCTTGTTGGCCTCACCTTTGTAGTTGCCTGCTAAAGAAACTTCACTATTAGTTGGACTTGATTTCAATCCAGATAATGCATAAAATTTATCTAGGATAGCAGCAACACTACAAATAGCTTTCTTAGATCCATCAATAGATACCATTAAATCATCAACAAGGCCTAGATGAGTAAGCTTTAAAGACTGAAAATCTAAGATGATGGGGCAATTCTCCTCTTTCATGAGCTTCCATCAACTCAAATTATTGAGCAATTGCCTGTTCTAAATGTATACCCTTTTGTTAATTATGAGTCAAAATTAGCAAAGTCAGCTTGACTGGTAAATGACCGGCATTTTGGTTGGAGTTGGAAATTGGCTGGCAAACATTAGAATTTTTTATTTTTTATTTTTTGGTAAATATCACATTCATGTTTTAGATGAAATCTAGATGTTTCTGTCACTTTCTGAAAAGCAGAAACAGGATGATAGAGTGGGGGTAAAACGGCCACAACAAATTCTTGATGATTTGCCATTACGGTGGAATAAGGTAAAAAATGTCAAAGTGTTATGATCCCATGCTTAATTTTCAATCAATAATACTTGAAAAAACCAAAAACCTAAGGATACGGCAGAAGAGACAGTTTTAAATTGATTTCTAGGCAATAGTTTTTTTTTTTTTTTTGTTGTTCATAAATGGGTTTCGGGTACTTTATTATCTAACAATGGTGGAAATGCGGTTTTATTGATCCAAGAAAATAACAGTTTACCAGGAATAAATAAGTTGATTTTAGCCAGCATTTTTATGCAACCAGAGTAAATCCACGAAAGATAGCTTTCCCGTTTCTTTGGTGCTATAAGGTATAATGAGGATAAATTGCACGTGAAAGGGCAAGAAACTGTTAACAACTAGCTAGGCTGATTGATGATATATTTATACAGAAAGGGATAATTACAAGTGCCCTCGAAAGCATTACAATACAACGCTGATTATCACATAGGAAAATCCAAAAAGGACCCCATGTGGCCATGGATGTGCCTCTTTTGTGCTTTTTCTTCGCTTCTCTCTCTCTCTCTCTTCAAAAACTAGACCCTCATAAAGATTAGAACTTTTTCCTCACATTCTTGCCTCTTGCTCTCTGGAATTTTCTTGACAAGCAAAGATTATTCCCACAATTCAGCCTCTCATGTAGAGGATGAAGGAGAAGAAGCTCCCTTGAAGATAAGGAAATTGAGAGTGGCCAATGTGAAGTAGATAAAAGTTCCCTTAGAATGAGTGAAGAAACACCCAAAATTTGAACCAACCACACATTGCCATCCACCTCCATACCTCTTGTCAAAATCCTGCCAGTTTACAACAGAAAAAATCAGCCAGAAAAATAATAAATCAAAGGAAATATTCCACATAATCTGGAAATTTTGACCAAATACTGTCTTAAAACCGAAGGAAATATCTATGTGTCTGCAACTAGAAAACATTTTTGGGGATTATGGAAAAGGAATAAACAAGGCAAAGTGTCATATTCTTGTGTGTGTGTGTGTGTGTGTGTGTGAAAGAGTGTACCTTTTTTATGTGGGCAGCAATGGATTTGCAGTCAAAGACATCATAGAGATCCAAGGCCTGAGAAGCACAAGCCATGGCTTGGATTTGCATCTTCACTGGCATGTCTGTATCCTCAATCAACGCCTTCCCTTCCAACATCCTCTCTCTCTCTCTCTCTCTCTCTCTTTCGCTATGCGTGCTTGTGGTTGTGTGTGCAGCTAAGCTCTTATCTAAAAGGCCACCTCCAAGAAAATTAGGATTCGATGAAGTCTCAAATCCCCAAGTACAACAACCAATGTGGAAGAAACACAAGGGCTTCTGAGGACAACCCAAGTGGCTGTCTCTTCTCTGTCTCACATTACATACAGGGCAGTGGCACATGGTCAAAACTCTTTTTATCTTTATCACCACCGAACGCTATAGTTTAACCATAAAAAATATATAATTAATAATTAATAATTACAATTTTTTATAATTATATATTTATAAATTTATATTTTTTACATGTGTTCGTTTCTGGTATCTTGTCTGTTACGTGTATTATCCTCGCGTGAGGATAAAGATGGTGAGACTCAAAAATGAGTCAGATTACATGGATTTTACTAATACTTAGTAGCTAAGTTTTTGGCTTTGATTAGGCACCTCTGCACACACACACACACACACACACACACACCTTTCAAGCAATCAATAAATTATCCATTAATAATCTATTGACAAAATGCTGAGATACAGATTGATTCAATGTTAGAGAATTTCAGAAACACTCCTAAAAATTTTAGGATTTGAGTTTCATTATCGTGTTAATATATTTTCGTCTAATAATCTCGTCAATAGAGTTATCAATGGGGTCCCTTAAATTTTTGCCTCGGCATAAACTCGGGGTGTCTTCTGATGTTCATTTATGGTGATAATATGTGTACTGTTTTTTTTTTCTTTTTTTTTTCTCTCTTTCTAACGAGGTGTTTGATAACCTTCTTTGTGTACCAACCAAAAAAAAAAAAAAAAACTAACAAATATATTGATAGAATTACCATAATTATATTATTTTCTAACATTAGACACTATAAAGTAAATTGCCTTTGTGATAATATAATTAGGATAATATAATTGCCTCTTTTAATTTCACATTAGACACTATAAAGCATTCATGGCTCTATTCGGTCCATCCGTGGCACTCTGAAATCAAAGAGTGATGTGAATGCCTTTGGTGTTGTGCTACTGAAAACATTTCTTCGGCTTGTTTTTCTTTTTTCTTTTTTTTTTCCTTTGCAATCGATAAAATTTTAATTCACCTGTCTCTAAAGTGGTTAATTCAAAGTATTCAACGTTAAAAGATTGAGCCAAGTTAGTATAGAATCATGTATTTCTAGTATCAATGTACCACAAGGATAAATATTTTGTTTAGTTCTATTTATATATATATAATAAGTTTAATATTATTTGCATGTAAAAAAAAATCACAAAACTCGTTAATACTTAATTAATGGGTTTTTTTAATAAATTAAATTAAAACACTAATGAGTGATTCTTAATTTAAAGTTTTTTTTTTTAACTTATGTCTAAATCATGCCTTGTTTAAAAGTTAAAATAAGAACAAGATTTGGAAGATTATTTTGTCATTGTAACTTCTAAAATATATACAAGAAGAAAGAGAATAATTTCCCATATTTAGAAAGCTGTGTAACCTTTAACCATAATTAACCCCTTTCCCATGTGGCAGTCAACCTTGTTGTTTGTTCCCTTTTTTCTTTTTTTTTTTTGGTTTAAATAAAAAATTTTGGTATGTAGCATGAGAAATAAACACTGATATTTGCAGTATGATACTGTCTTGTCTAAAAGGTGAAGGAGACTATAGGATTCTGGGTCTTCTTTTGTTAAAAATAGTCAAATCAAGACTCTAAAAGGATGACTTGACATCAAACATCGACGAGGATGCTGAACTAAATTGTTTAATACGTTTACTTTAATTCATTATTTTATCCCCACAAAATAAAAGTTGCAAAAATCAAATATCATTCTGCTGCCGGGTTTCGAACCCGGATTAATTCACTGATAGAATTTCTAGCCATTGTGCTACAGGGAACTTGTTAGGAACCTGGTCTCATATTAATATATATAATATTTTTTGGCCACTAAGACGCCTTTTATTTTCTTATTTATTTTTCTTTTATGGTTGATTATTTCAGTTTGAAATGCAAGTGGAAAGGAAAAATACACACAATCTCCTTGATCTCTTAAATAAAACAATATGCACACATAATACAAAGAATCTTTAGAGAAGGTGTAAGATTATTTTATTAAAAAAACAAAAAAAAAACTCTTCAAATTGTGTACCGTATTTTTTACGGTATTAATTTATTTATTTTATTTTTTTTTATATATCAATTCCCTATAAAAAAATTGTTAATTCATTTAATATTGCACTTTATAATTTGAGGAACGTCTGGTCCCCCCCCCCCCCGCTTCAACTAAGCTCTAATGGGTTGTGGTTTCTCATCAAACCATCTGCAGCACCTGGCCCAACATGTGGTTTCAATTACCGGTTAATCCATCGGCACCCACCTGCCTCTCCGATCAATTTTGGAGCTGACTCGAGCACATCGGTGTGGTTTTCTCATCAACTTTGGATAATCTCATCTCTCTCTCTCTCTCTCTCTCTCTCTCTCTCTCTCTCTTTCTATGCCTGCTCGCGGTTGTGTCTCCGGCTAAGCTCTTATCTAAATGTCTCGTTTTTGTGTACCAACAAAAAGATTTGTTAATAAAATTATCTTAATTATATTGTTTTATAACGTTAGACACTATGAAGTAAATTGCGGGAAAGATTTAAGTGGAGAAGAGTTCATTATTAGCTCACTAGAGACTTCACCGTATGTGTCGTAGCAATTTTTTCTTTTTTTTTTTTCTTTCTTCCTTTCATAAAACAAAAAAAAAAATATAATGTCATCTCACCATTGAAGTATTATGCTGAATTTATGAAAAAAAAATTAAATTTTATAATATTTAACAATTATTAATTACTGTATTATAATAAATTTTGACAATTCATATTTAAATATAAAATGAATAATTTTTAAATTTAAAATTAAAATAACTTAAAATTTTATAACCCATTAGTATGAATGTTAATATTGTACGCTCCTTTGATCAGAGCAACGTGTCCTCATCAAGCATGCCAAATTCAAACACTCTTTGCAATGTGCTTGATTAAATGACCTAATTCGGTTGGCATTAATAAAAAAAAATATAAAAAAAAAGACCCTTTTCTTCCTATTTTTGTCCTTCTCAAAATAAAGAATAGACATGTCCCTAATGGTTGACAGACGAAACTTTCAACAATAATGTAACACTACAAGTAAAATTGCTTTTTTCAACAATAACTTACATCTCAATTTTGTCTTTTTCTAAAGTTAAAATAATAG
Source organism: Bruguiera parviflora (assembly GCA_019804595.1). Lineage (NCBI taxonomy): Eukaryota > Viridiplantae > Streptophyta > Magnoliopsida > Malpighiales > Rhizophoraceae > Bruguiera > Bruguiera parviflora. Next base: position 9,729,682 of record CM034051.1, on the reverse strand, counting down.
CAAGATTCTGAAAATTATTTTATGATCGAAACATCAAAATATGCACGAGAGAAATCATTTCCCATATTTAGAAAGCTGTTACCTTTAACCATAAATGACCCCTTTTGCAAGTGACAGTCCACCTTTTCGTTTGTTTTTGTGTTTTTTTTTTTATTATTATTATTAAATAAAAAATTTTGGTATGCAACGTGAGAAATAAACACTGATATTGCCCGTTCGCCAATAAGATACATATCCCCGAATTCGATAAAAACTTTTATTTTCTTGGTTTCTTTTTTTTTTTTTTTTTTGTGGTTGCTTTTATTTTAGTCGATTATTTCAAATTGAAATACAAGGGGGAAAAAAATACAGATAGTCTCCTTCATCTTTTAAATAAGATAGTATGTACACATAATTTAACTATCTCGAAAGGGGTTAATTAGAAGTATTCAACGTTAAAAGATTGGGCCAAGTTGGTATAGAATCATGCATTCTGATATAAATGTAACAGAAAGATAAGCATTTTGTTCATATTTATTTTAAATATATATATAATACTTAATTAATGAGTTTTTTAATAAATTAAATTAAAATATTAATTAGTTAGGATTTTGGGTCTTCTTTGTTAAAAATAGTTAAATCAGGGCACTAAAAAGGTGGACTTGACATCAAACATTGGCGAGGATGCCGAACTAAATTGTTTAATACTTTTACTTTAATTCATTATTTTATTCACACAAAATAAAAGTTACAAAAATTAAAAGATATTCCGCTGCCGGGATTTGAACCCGGATTAAACTGATGTCTGAGTTTTTAGCCATTGTGCTACAGCGGATTTAATTGAACGAGTTGGCCAATCAAGAATTGGTATATATATATATTAAGTCTCTCGAGTTACATATCCCCATAAAAATTTTTATTTTCTTAGTCTCTTTTTTATGGTTGCTTTTATTTTGGTCGATTATCTCCTTCACCTTTTAAATAAGACAATATGTACACATAATACAATGAAACTTTAAAGATGGTGTGAGATTATTTAAATATATATATATTTGAATTATAGGGTACAATTTATTTATTTTTATTTTTTTTTAATAAAAAATTTATTAAACTGTAAATTATATAATAAAATTAATTTTTCATATTTTTATAATTTCACCTACTCTTTATATTTCTTTTGGGTGGAGAAGTGAGGCGGGGATGCTTCAATTTTCTTTTGGCATCTATTACATTGGTACCACTGGCTTGTTCTTCGGGAAAAATAGCTTGTATTATGCTACGTTTCTCAAAGTTTTAGGTGTTGTGTTCAATCTGCCATCGCAGTGCACCGAAACTCTTGTTTAAGTTTTGTGCCTTTTAGCCATTTCCAGAACTTAAAAGTAAACCAATGGACATTTTCTCTCAATATCTAGTAGTGAAATGTGAAGGGTGAGACTTGTTGAAGAGATAAGATAATCTTTGGTCACAGCTTTGAGTTACGGATAAAACTGCATACATCTAATCCTTTTTTTAGACTACAGTATCAGAAACTCGTAGACCTGGAATGCTCCTTATGTACTTTTTATCTGGCAGTGAATTTTCCTGTTTCAGGTCTTTGGATACCTAACTAGTAAAGTTACATTAAACCCCTTGTCAAAACGATTTCTGGGTATCAATTGATTCTGTGTAACTGCAAGTTCTAGTTGTATTAGTAGAATTGGATAGAAGCACATGCGCTAAAGTTTGTAACTTCACCTTTGAGTGTGCTTATTGTGTAACAACTATTTGAGGGTACTATCCTTTATGATGCATTCCGCAAAGTCTAAATCAGATGTCAAAGGTTTAGCCCCGTCATCACCATCAAGGTCTTCCAAGCGACCTTTATACCATGTATAGAGCCCCTCAAGGGACTCACGTGATGGGGACAAGTGATTCCATTGGAGGCCACCCTTTATCATTCCACCCTTTATCATACTAGGTTTTCAGAAATCTTTAGGTCCTCCGCAGGGAGGAAGAGTGGAATGAAAAGAAATGAAAAGGGATGGAATGATAAAGGGTGGCCTGAATGTAATGTCATAATGGAAGAAGGAAAGTATGATGAGATGGAGGAAATGGTGTTTACCAGACGGTTTCGGGCATTGATTGCTCTGTGGAGTTTCCTGCTTTTGTTTACCATCTTATGCCTGGTTATATGGGGTGCTAGCCGGCCTTACAAAGCTGAGATTACTGTCAAGGTATGCCAATGTTGTTCTCCCATTTGGTCATTATGTTCATCGGTACATCATGAGAGTGCATAAGAAGGAGCTTGTTGATGTTTTATTCTGTTATAAGCTTTACAGGACAATCAGTGACATTTAGGTTGTTTAATTTGCTTCTTTTCTGCCAGTTTTCAGTTCTAGAGACGAAAATTGAATGGAACAGATTTGGTGATATAGTTTAACATTTTGCTTGGATTTTACTCCTATCCACAATTTGCCTATGGATTTGTTTCTATTTGTATGGCGGGATAAAGCTTGATAGTATAACTAAATCTGAAGAATAAATAACTTCTATGTTGGAGAAGGTTCAGATTTCCCTGGCGTACCAACTAAGATGCTCATTGCGAATGGCTCGTTGAGGATGAGCATATACAACCCTGCTACATTATTTGGCATCCATGTCAGCTTCACCCCAATCAATCTCGTATACTCAGGAGATTCTGGTTGCAACTGGTCAGGTACAAATCCTTTTCGAGACCCCATTTGCTACTATTTTTAGCCAAACTAATCCAGCTTACTGACAGGAGATACAATGGTTGAACTCATAATTGAACCTCTGAAGCAAAAAGGCAAATGCCAAAAATTAGATGACCAATTGAGTGGTTGCATCAAATAGCACTGCTCATTTCTGTTTGGACTTCAAACAGGTAATGGAAGGATCTCTTTATAGCAGTTACTTCAGGTGTTTCCTGTTCTTGACATTAAACGTTCAAATGATGTTCCTATTGAATAATGCAGCTGAAGAAATACTATCAGCCCAGAAAAAGTCGTCATATTGTATCTGCTATTGTGGAAGGAAATAAGGTCCCCCTATACGGAGCTGGATCAAGTTTGACAGTTTCACAAACTGGTATCGTCGTCCCAATGACATTGGCATTTGAAATCCTGTCTGGAGGTAATTTGGTGGGGAAACTGGCGAGGAATAATCACCGAAAGCGAATTTCCTACCCCTTGGTCATTGATTCTATCGGCTCCACAACTATTAAGTTCAAGAAAGACTCGTGCACGTATGATAAATGTCCTCTTGGTGAACTCCATATGAGTTTGAGATGCCCTTTTGCCATGGTAGAGAAAGGACAGCAGTTTGAAGTGCCAGAGACTACTCTATATGCAATGAAGAGGAAATTGATGGTATTTCAAGTTTTGCAGACAGATGATGTTTGGCTTTACTTCAGTTCCACTAGCGCATGGTATCTGTGCAATGAATGCATTTGTATTACTTTATGTATGACTTTGTCACCAAAAGTACATGGAAGAGTTATGGATTCAATTTATACCCTTCTCTTGAGTCTGAAGGTTTTATGATCTTGGCTCTAAATTCTAAGGAGATTTAGTTCATTCCTTGAGCAAAATTTTCCGGTCTCCAAAACAGGAGAATTAATTTACTGATCATAATCTCGACTTTTCCATATTTGTTGTGTTCTTGGTGCCAGGAGGCCAGAGGAATGAGCCTCAACACCACTTGAATCAGGACATGGAGAACTGATTCAATAAATCTATGTGAATGCCTTTAAAACATGTGAAAGCAACCGAAACCTTGCAAATTTGTCACCAAAAGGTTCTTTGTCGTATCTTCAAGTCATTGATACATATTTGAGAGCAATATAAATTATTAAAACGTGACTTTGAACTATTTTTTTTCTTGTAATTTGGTAAATTAAGTTTTATTATAATTTATATATTTATAATATTTATTATTAATTGTAATCACACACTTAAAAAAAACTAAATATATACTAATACAAGTAATAATATATAAAATTATATTTCAAATAATTAAATTAAGCACATGCATACATCATATTAAACAAAAATTACTATTCAATAATCAATTATTTTGTCATCAACACAAAAAGAAAAATATTATGTAGTTATATATCTTTTAAAATGATAAAATATATTATTTTCATTTCATATATTGGCGAATTTTCAGTATACATCCATACTTCACATTAATTCCTATGATTCTTTCCATATTAAAAAAGAAAAATAATTTTCTCAAGTTGATCAATTGCAGGAGATACGGAGGCCGACAAAGGCTTTCTAAATCAGTCTCCATGGTTCATTACTCTCTCTCTCTCTCTCCCTTTTTTATTTTTATTAAATTCTGTTCCCAAATCACCCCACCAATCAAGGAAGATCTCTAGAGATTTGCAAACCCTTCCGACTTAGAAGTCTGAAACCCTCAAAACCCATACTTCTGTTAACCATACTTGACTCAAGTCTCTCAAGTACCTCCCCTTATTTCCAATTTATCCTCCAAGACCTCTGAGCTGTCAAGATCACTATGTTTTGCAGAAAACCCAGATCAAGTTTCATTCTTTTCACCCTCACTCTCCTCCTTTTACTCACTTTCACCATCTCAACCAAAGCCAGAGAAGAAGATTCAGAGATTGATGGTCACAATCAAGAATCAAGGATTGATGCAGACAATAGTGATGATGAATTGGAAGAATTGTTAGCAATAGATGAGCAAGAAGAACAAGAAGGAGAGGAGCACCGACAACAAGGGGATCAACAGAAGGAGGCAGATGTGCTGTCTAAGGCGCAAAGGATAGTTCTTGAGCTGAATACTGATAGCTCCAGGAGGGTTATAGAGGAAAATGAGTTTGTCTTGGTTCTTGGGTATGCGCCTTGGTGTGCAAGAAGTGCTGAGCTTATGCCCCAGTTTGCTGTAGCGGCAAATAAGCTGAAGGAAATGGAGAGCTCCTTAGTTATGGCTAAACTTGATGGTGAAAGGTACCCGAAAGCAGCTTCATTGATTGGGATCAAAGGGTTCCCTACATTGCTTCTTTTCGTCAATGGGAGCTCTCAGGATTACACTGGTGGATTTTCTTGGTAATTCAGTTTTTTTTTTTTCTAAGTTGTTTTGTGTCCATGTGTGAACTTATAATTGACTAATGTTATCTGCTGTACTTTGGACTCTCTACATGAATGATTATCACCATAATTGTTGAATTTATATATACTGTGACCGTGGATTCCCCTGTGTTGAGATTCATTAGACTGGACATTATTTAACACAGTGTTATTAGTGTCTGCAGCACATGTCTAGTTTATCTTAAATAGCTATCTTCTTTTCTTGGAAAAGATCACCTTTTTCCAGTGTTATGATCTTTCTTGATTTTGTTTGTCGGGGTTAATTTGCAATCAGGGAGGATATGGTGATCTGGGCAAGGAAAAGAACTGGTGTACCCATAATTAGAATAAGCTCTGCCACTGCGGCAGAAGAATTCCTTAAGAAGCACCAAATATTTGTTCTGGGCCTATTTGAGAAATTTGAGGTATGTATAGAACAACTACCTTTTTGTTTTTTTTTTTTATTAGCATAATAAATTAGTATTGTTAGTGTGTTAGTTCCTAGTCTGGGAGGGGGGAAACACGTGATTGCATTAGCCACAATTGGCCAGACACCACAGAAGAGGGTGAAAAAGCACTCTGAATTCACATATGTTATGGTATTTGAGAGGAGGCAAAAGTTTGATAGCTTGATCTCCTCCTCTACTAAGGACTTACCTTGGGAGTGGCCCGAGTGGTTGTAATGAACTCCCTTAGATATTTTCCTGTGGTACTAAATGATATCCAGATAATCTAGTTTCAGAATCTAGGCTTAGAGTTATTGCACAAAACCTGCTTTAATTTCAGTGTCTCTTTGGCTTAAACAATTTTTGCATATGTAGAGAGCAGGGAGGGGCTGGCAGATTGTGCTTTGAGAAAAACTGCTTGATTGTAAATAATACGAAGACTTTTCGTGTTAGGTCCTTGATAAAGTCACTTTGCTGGTCCTTGAAGAAATTTAACTGTGCGCATGAAAATTTTCTCAGGGACCTGCTTATGAAGAATTTGTGAAGGCAGCAACTTCTGACAATGAAATCCAATTTGTTGAGTTCAATGACATTGCCATTGCTAAGACTCTGTTCCCAGATATCAAAGTTACCAACAATTTTATTGGAATTGTTAAGAGTGAGCCTGAAAGGTACACTGCATATGGTGAGTTAGCGTACTAACTTTTGCTTGGGAGGCTTTGCACCAAAAGTGTTAAACAAGCTCATACTTCAAATTATATTTGGTGTCTTAAAATGTCAATATATAGAATGGGGTTTCCATTCGTGATTGACTTCATGATATAGGCTTACTGGCCATTTTACTCTTGGATGATTCCATTTTTCTGAAATGAAGGCCTCTCAGCCTGAATTTGCTGACACAGTGAAAGGTGAATTTACTTTCTTTGCAGAAGGAGGCTTTGAGAAGGAAAAAATTTTAGATTTTCTGGACCATAACAAATTTCCACTGGTTACCAAGCTAACCGAACTAAATTCTGCCAGAGTTTACACCAGTCCTGTGAAACTTCAGGTAGCTCTGGCCTTTAACCTGCCTATTTCTTTTTCATGGCTGGAAGATGCTATAGAAATCCATCATGTCAGATGCTTCTAATTACTTTGTAGTGGTCCAAAACATCTTCATTTACTTCAATGGCTATCAACTTTACAGCCAAAGGATAGTCACTTTTTTAAGAGTCATAAATGCCTTAAAGAGGCTGGAACTTGGTTTTATTGTACTTTGATGTAGCAATGAGACAGTAAGTATGTGCACCAACCAGTTTGGTCCTACTTAGTGCAAAATGATTACAATTCCCTCAACTTATGACAGAAACATATAGTATGTCTACTCTTTCCCTTATGAATATTCATCTCCACTTGTAGCATTCTAGTCAGCTTTGATCTTAAGTTCTTGAATGTAGCACTAGTTGGCATGTTGGAAATCCCAATGTTGTCTCTCTTGACATTCCGCTCTTCTATTTATCAATTTGCCTGTCCAGCTTGTATCATTTGAAGTTATGGTCAATTATCAGTTTTTTTTTTTCCATTATTGTCCAGGTTATGATCTTTTCAGAGGATGGTGAATTGAAAAATCTTACTGAGCCTCTTCGAGAAGTTGCAAGGAAGTTCAAATCAAAGGTAGGTGGTTCAACTAAGTTGGGAAGAAGTGTTCACCAATCCTTAAACTGATTTTTGAAGTTTTCCTCCTGATGCAGATAATGTTCATAAATGTTGACATTGCAGATGAAAACTTAGCAAAGCCCTTCTTAACTTTGTTTGGGCTCGAAGATTCAGAGAATACTGTGGTCAGTTTACATTTAGCAATTATTTGTTTCCTTGAAACTTTAGCTGTCTTGTTACTTGTTTTTCACTGGTGCTAGTTTTTCTTGTCTTATAGGTGGCTGCCTTTGATAACAGAATCAGTGCAAAGTATTTGCTAGAATCAGAGCCAACAGCGAGCAGCATAGAAGTAATTTTTGAGTTCATCAGTTTTTTTCTGTACTTTGGAACATATTAAGCTTGGTTCATATTCAACAGATCTTCTTTTATAGGAATTTTGTTTAAGGCTTCTGCATGGTAATCTGCCACCTTACTACAAATCACAACCAATACCAAATAATGTAAGTTTCACATCTCTCTCTCTCTCTCTCTCTCTCTCTCTCTCTCTCTTCCCTTTTTCCTGCAGGGACAGGAAGGCATGAGGAATGAGTCCATATTCAATGAAAATAATCAAATACCCAAAAAATAGAAAACAGAGAGAGATGTACTTGCCCAGTTTCCTAGCATCCCATGTCCATTTCTTTTCTTGTTCAATAATATGTTTGATTGTGGAATTTGCAGAAAGATGCAATTGTCCAGACCATTGTTGGAAAAACTTTTGATGAATTGGTTTTGAGCAATCCTACAAATGTTCTTCTGGAGGTATACATGATTTTCTTCCTTTTATCCATTGTCCTTTAGAACTCATGTTCAATCTTGTTGACATGGATGGAAAATCAAACCTTTATTTCCACCTCTTAACAAGAATTCATGTTTGTGTCACAATATAGGCTTTATCATAAAAATGGAAATGTGATCTAAATGGAACTAAAGAAGTGTAGCCGGGCCATCTCCTAAAATGTGAACTCCTAGTGCTTTGTTTTTCTTGATGTTTATATTCCTGTTCCCAGAAAGTGAGTCCTGCTGTGGGTGCTTACTTAGCTGGTAAGGTTACTTGCCATCATTCTAAGAGACCTAGGAATTAGGAACATTTTTCCTTTACACCTGGGATAGAGAATATAAATGATGGTGTAAACTGCATCCTTGTACACAATAACTTTCATCAGTGCACCATTTGATAAAATAATCAAGGAATGACTTCAATTTCACTGAGAAGCTTTGTACAACAGGTATACACACCATGGTGTATCAACTGCGAAAAAACAAAGACGCAGATTGAGAAATTGGCCAAGCATTTTAAAGGTTCAGAAAATGTGGTTTTTGCAAGGATAGATGCTTCAACAAATGAACATCCAGAACTGCAGGTAACCATGTAAAATCAATATTTTCATCATGATTTAAGAGAAGGGAAGCATATTTGAAGCTTCTCGTTTGTTTTACAGAATCTAGAAGTGATAGGTTTCATAGGCATAGGTATCAGCATTGTCCTATGTTCTGAAGAAATCTATTGCAAGCATTGTTACTGCTCGAAACCCATAAACAGAATTTCTAATTTCCTTTCAAGTGGTTGCTATTCTGTGATGAATTTAATTGGACTAGTCAGATGAGAGGAATGGCTTAGGAGATTTGTAGTGATTCAATGTCATTACATGATACATTTGCATGATTCCTGTTGTGGGATACAGATTTTCATTAATTTTGATCAGTGAAAAGATAAATATTAATTTCCCCCAGTCTGTCAAGATCTGCTCTCAGATTGTGTCTAGCAGTTGTTTGAATTGAGTGTTTGCATAGATAACCGCTCTTAACTAAAAGCATATCTCTTTGTCATAATTTGGGTGTCTTGCATTTTGTCCTACAATCTTGTATGTTCTGCTTTTAATTGATGCAAGAATTGTTTGGGATCCTAATATTTTGGGGAAGAAGTAGGCTTTTTAAGCAATCTGAAGTTGGGACCTGATGATCCTGAAAAGAATTATATCTTTGTTTGCAATCAAATATTGCAGGTAAATGACTACCCAACACTTCTATTTTACCCAGCAGGCAATAAAGCAAATCCAGTAAGTATTTGCATAATAATACATATTTAGATCACTACGTTGTTCCTCTTGATTTATAGTAGCTTTAGTAGTCTAATGAATGAAACTATGATTGCTGTGCAGATCAAGTTTTTGACAAAATCCAGTTTGAAAGGCCTGGCTGCAGCCATCAACAAATATTTGAGAACCAAAGAACGAGGTGCCAAGGATGAGCTGTAGAAGTACAGCAGTTGGAAGTACTAAAACTAAACTACAAAGACAGAGGGCAAAGAGAGTTGGACGGGTCATTCTCAAAGCTCTTCAGTGATCTTGGATTCTGATCACGGTAATGGGGATATGATGACCATCAGCAATAACAACTAAAGGTCGGTTGTTAATCATATAAAGATTAGTTTTTACCGTCTTTTGTGAAATTGTAACGATGGCAAACTGTCAGCTTTAAGTCAGATTATTTGGGTCAGAGTCAGTTTTTGTTACCCCTGCCCATTGAGGGTTCAAAATCTTTTGGTACAAAAGGCTTCTCTAGCAAGAATTGCAATATCAAAGTGAACATTGGATCCATTGTTGCTATCCCACTTTTACACGACGCTCCCAATATGATCATCACTGCAAAGCTTCCTTCTCCGTGGCTTGATTCCCATAACATCAGAAGAAACCGTAGAAAGCAAAATCGATGTATCAATCGCACCATGGGCCTGAGCAACAGGGTTACTGATGAAGTTCAACTCAATGCGACTTGGTCAGGTTCCTCCTGTTCGCTCCGCTGCTCTAGGTTTCTAGCAGGTGTTCCTGGTTGTTATTGAGCCACAAAATATTAGTTATCAGCAGCATAGCTGATCTTACGCTTACCTACAGGAACCAACAAAATATTTGTCTGACCATATGAACGTTTATCAGTGAAAAATCTCTATACCCTCTCCATTTTTATTCGGGCAGAAAGTGCAACTCTTCTCGTAAGAGCAACCTATCATGATCACTTATATCTCCCTTTTGGGTTCTGAAAATTATACTCTTAAATACATTAATCCTAGACTATGAAATCACATTGATAAAGGGCATCCCAATGCACTAATGCTCCAATGCTGTCGAGTTCAGGGAAGTGGTAAATCAAGTTTAAAGAAATATCAAATGTACATGATTTTATTTTTATTTTAACAAAGATGTTTCTACGGCTCGATAGTTCACTCAAACTTGTACCACAGATTCAAAAAGAAGACAATACGAGTGATCTTAAAACATTAGCTCTTGTTTCCATCTTAATTCTGTATGCTATCTCGCATGAACAAGACCAAGACTTCAGATTTACGAAGAATAGTATCTTCTACAAAAAGAAACTAGTTTGTTTGCTGCTTCAGAAACTGCTATTCCATTTTCATTCAACTGGGCATCCAAATACCAAGATAAAGATTTAAGACTCATATCAGATACCCAAGTTGGAGCAAACAAGTATCATTCTCTATCATGAACTAAAAATGTATTCATCAATTCTTCATGATCTAATCTCCAAGCAACCAATCCTGTCACAAAGCTCAGCCAAATCCACTGATTAATCTTCACAAGCATCATGAAAACAACCATAAAGTTTGTACAACAGGATAACACATCATTTGAAATCAAAAAATGATCATGCAAAATGCAATGCATTGGTCGAGTGCAAAGTCTCATATTCTAACCCCCCCCCGGAGTGCATTTTATGTTTTAAGTGAAACTACAATGGTAGACAACGTGCTAGCGACCTGGAAAAGATTCCTTATCATAAAATTAGATTAAAGAGAAAAAATAAAAAAGAAGCAATCAGACACAATTTAATTCTAACATCAACATCATGATGCAAAAACCAAAACTTCCATTAGTAGAGTACTTGAAAATTTTCATTCAAATATTTGAAACTACCACCAACATCTGCACCAACAGACGCTCTGCCCGAGTTTGCAACTAGGGTTTAGCAGCGGCAGCCGTGCCTCCTACTGATTCACAAACAACATAAGACATTGTAGCACTACATATTAAGAGCACAAAGCATAACTCAAACTCAAAAGGTTTTCTTCCTTTTTTTTTTTTTTTTCGTTTTGAGGGTTTTTCACACAAAACCCCAAGTCAATGGTGGCCTTTGACTTTCACTCTCCTCACTAACTTCTTCCCTCTCCTTCTTCTTCTTCTTCTTCTTCTCTTTCTCCTCCTCAATCTCTAAACCCTTTAATCCCTCAGCCAAACAATCCTTCCCTTTCTCTATCTCCTCCACATCACCACCGCCCACCACCACCACCCCACCACCCTTCTCCGCCACGCACGACCCTCCCGCTCCCGCACCCGAATCTCCCACCACCAGCGCGTCGGGCTTCCCCTGCTCCGGCGACACGCCGACGACATCATCAGAAACGTCTTTCGCCTCCGGGCACGGGTCGTGGACGCAATCACCGTCGTCTTCGGTGAGGATAGAGGTGGCGCGTGACGCGACGGCGGAGGCAGCCTTGAGGAAGGCTTCCTCGATGGAATCCGGCGGAAGGGCGCATTCCTCGAGGCCGGCGTCTTCGAGGCGTGGCGGCTGAATCTTGTGGAATATTCCAGCAGCTTCTTGCTCTTTCGAGGCCTCCATCTACTTCAATAAACAGAAAAAGATTCGATCTTTGATCCAAAACAAAATCAAAAACACCAAATTGGAAGCCAAAAAAATGACCCAACCGAATAAAGATGAAGAGCTTGCATGAGAAATGGAGCTATTTGGATATGTTCGGGTCGGGTCGGGTCGGCGGAGAGATTTTAGCAGCTTGTGGATTTCGGACCTCCCTTGCGGCCCGCCCACCCAAGTTCGTAAAGCTGGGCGCCGGGGCGGGGGGGGTCTAGAACGAAACTTCTTGTTTTGGTCCGGTCCAACATTCCCCGTTTCGCCCAACCCGACCCGACTCGAAATCACGAGCGTGCAGGATTTTTCTGCCATCCAATCCACGATGAACATGTCTTTTAAAAAAGATAGGCTTGTAATTGAAAATTTAAATTTTTAGTTTTAAAATGTTGAGTGTGTAATATTTATTAAAAATATATTAAAATTTATTTTTATTATATAATTTATGATTTAATAAAATCGTTAACAAAAAAATAATAAGAATAAAAAAAATACACTTAGAAATCAGTATTTATAACGCGGAAAAATTAGAAAAAATTTTCAATTTTATTGTGTTTTTAATCTCATATTAAATCTATATATGCGGGAACGCTTTAGCCTCTAGCTCTATAAAATAAAACGATCTTAGATAGCCCCCCCCCCCCCCCCCCCAAATTCAGGAAAAGCAGGCATTCACGTCTGAATTTTCCTGAGAACCACTCCTTCGAATGCCCACCTACCTATAAATTTATGCAGGATTTTTCATTTACAAAAGCATTGATGTAAAAAATAAGAACAAAAATATAATACTTCACAGT